>PVJH01014373.1:0-57581 GCA_004026705.1 Nesogale talazaci
ATCACCATTCTCACTACTGGTCCTTAGGGGTTCATTTGTCCTGGATTCCCTGTATTTTCACTTCCCATCAGTACCAGTGTACATCTTCCAGCCTAGCCAGATTTGTAAGGTAGAATTGGGATCATGATATTTGTGGGGAGGAAACATCTGAGAACTAGAAAAAAGTTGTATGTTTCATCATTTTTATGTCTCACCCTGACTGACTGGTCTCCTCCCCATGACCCTTCTGTAAGGGGATGTCCAATTGCCCACAAATGGACTTTGGGCTCCCCGTCTGCACACCTCCACATTCACAATGATGTCATTTTTGTTCCTTGATGCTTGTTACCTACTCCTTCCGCCCCCTCGTGATCACACAGGTCGGATGACACTCTTTTAAGATCCCAGAAATAATCCTGTCTGATATCCAGGCACCACCTGATACCTTCCTTAGCTTTACTACAGCACTCAGAATGTTCAGTTTATGCTTCCAGTTGTTGATGTAACTGAGTCTACACGGCTTAGAGCCATGGAGTATATGTGTGTGGAAAGGACACTACCTGAATGGGTGTTATATACCCCACAAATGTGTTCTATAAATAAATATAAGTCTATATGATCTAAAAGAGGAGGAGAGAAAAGAGAAGCCTAAAAAGAGCAAATGTAGCAAAGTGTTAATAATTGATTAATCTAAGTGACGGATATGTAGGAGGTCATTGTGCCATTCTGGCAATTTGTCTGCCCACTTGATTGTTCAAAATAGAATGCTAAGAACATCTTTTATAACAAGTATTAGTAAGATTATGAGGAAATGAAAATTTTTATATTCTTTTGGAGGAAGAGCAAAAAGATAGTTATTTGGAGAGCAAAGTGATAACATCAAAATTGAGTATGGTTTTTTTTTTTTGATAGCTACTAAAACAGGATGTGGAATGAAGTTAAAGTCAGGGCACTAATTCTAGGTCAGTGATTCTCAACTTTCCTAATGCTGCAACCCTTTCATACAGTTCCTAATGCTGTGGTGATCCCCAAGTGCAAGATCACTTTTCTTGCTGCATCATAACTGTAATTTTGCTACTGTTATGAATCTGGCGACTCTGTGAAAGGGTCACTTGACTCGCTTAAAGGGTCGCGCCCCACAGGTTGAGAACTGCTGTTCCAGGTGAAGATCCTCCTTGCTGGTGAACGCTATGTGATGCGGCATCGCCCCATATCTGTGCTTTATGTGTTTGGTGCATCAAAAGAGACTAATGTAAAACATACACTAAACCAGAGATTCTCAACCTGCGGGTGGTGGCCCCTGTGGAGGTTGAACAACCCTTTACAAGGGTTTCCCGATTCCTAAAAGTAGCGAAATTACAGTTAATGAAGTAGCAATGAAAATAAATTTAGTGCTGAGCCCCAGGGACATAGTGGTTGAGTGTGGGACTGCGGCCCACTGGCGTGGCGGTTCAAATGCAGCAGCAGCTCTCCAGGAACAAGGCTGGGCCTCCTACTCCCACCAGAGGGCAGTAATGCCCCCCCCAAAAAAACAAAATTTAATAATTTTATGGTTGGGGAGGCCGCCACAACAGAAGGAATGGTAAAGTGTTTCAGCATTAGGAAGGTTAAGAACTACTGCACTAAACTAAGATTGCCTCACTAACAAGACAAAGAAAAACCCTTCCCAAATGAATTAAAAACTACAGATGTACCTCACACACTCATCCCCACTCTCTGACCAGAGAGCCAAACCCATTGTGTTGAAGTTTGGTTTCTATTCATATTTTGGGGGTACACAATTCCATATGCAACAGATAGTACAATTTTTTAAAATTACTAACAGCATTACCAACAAAGTAGACCATGTCTCTTGAAAAATTCAAATGTGCATGGGGACATATATATAAGAATATTAACTGCAGCATGTTAGTAATAGCAAAAATTATAAGCATGCTAAGTATCTCTTAGTGAAAGAAATAAAAGTATTTTTGTTTGTTTGTTGGAGATGAATTTGTTGGTCAATAAAGACACAATTCCATATCCATTTTACTTTTTCTTCTCTTTTTTTTCAGTAATTCAAATCACTATGTAGGAATCCAGAAGGATTTCTATATTTTCGATTTAAAAATATGTTATATATATTTATACAACCCATCTCAAGAAGTGAAGTCAACAGCAACATACTATTAAGCCTTCCAAAGATGTGGTTCTTTCCACCGCCACCACTCCTGTCTTCTATCTCCCTGTTAGTGTTCCAGTTCCAGGCTTCCTAGTCAACAAAGCTGTGTATATTGGTGTATAATATTCTTCTTTGCATTTCCTTATAATAAGATGATATTAAATATTTATCTTTGTAAGATTGACTTAGTCTGCTAAGCACAGTGCTGTCTACTTTTGGTCATGTCTTTCAAATGTACCAGAGCTTATTTATCCATTCCTTTATAACTGGAGGTTTTGGTTGTTCATGATTTTGCTACTAAGTGAATTGCTGCAATTAACATAGGCGTGGCATGAATACAAAACAAAAGTTTTTATCAAGAGAGTCAATGGAGAACCCACAGGTTGGGAAAAATAATAATAATAGGCTAAATTCCAACATCTATAGAAAACTAAAAACTTAACAAGAAAAATACAAATAACTCAAAGTGAGAACAAGACATGAAGAGACAATTGACCAAAGAGGACATCCAGGTCTTCAACATATGAAGAAATGTTTGTGATCATTAGCAGTAAGAGAAATACAAATTAAAACAGCCCCTCCAGTAAAATGAAAGTATTGCTATCTCTCTGCATCCTTTCCAAAATTTATTATTTTCTGTTTTATTGAATTTGTTTAAAATGGTTGGTGTAAGGTGGTGTCATCCATTCCATTTTTTATTAATAGAACTTTTTCTCTCATTCTTCTCTCATGCTTGGCTTACCCGTGGTATATCAATTGTGTTAATTTTTTTGAAGCGCCAGCTCTTGTCTCAGTGATTTTTCTATAGATTTTAATTTTCTGATTCATTTATTCCTACCCCAATCTGTAATATTTCTTTTCTTCAAGAATCTGAAGGTTCATTTTGCTTCTCTTTGTGCAATTGTTGTTGTTAATGTGTTAGGTGTTTATTTTAATTCTTTCTGCCTTCTGAGTACTGCTTTTGCCAGGTCTCAAAGGTTTTGACATGCTGTATTTTTGTTTTCATTTGTTTCAAGGAAACTTATAATTGTGCTCTTTATTTCTTCAATTACCTAGTGGTTACTAAAGTATAGTGTTGTTCCACTTTCATGCATTTGATTTCTTGGAGTTGATTTCTAATTTTACAGCATTCTGATCTGAAAAGATATTTTGTATTATATCTCAATGTTTTTTGGTCTACTGATGCTTGGCTTATGATCTGTTTTAGAATAGCTACTGTGATCAATAGAGAAGAAAGTGAATGAATTGTTTTTGGGTGAAGTATTTTATATATATTTGTAAGATCAAGATGATTGCTTGTGTTATTCAGTTTTTTTGCATCTTTGATTTTCTTTCTAGTTGATTGATCTTTAGTGAAACATGATGCATTGAAGCCAGTGTTAACATATTGTGTTCTATTTGTCTTTTCATTTCTACAAGAATTTGATTAATATATTTCGATGATCTTTCATTTTGTTCATATATATTATTATGGCAATGATTTCTTGTTCAATTAAAGCTTTCATATTTATATAGTAACATTCTTTGCCTCATTATGTCATTAACTTTGATGTCTATTTTGTGAGATTGATATTGCTATGCCTGCTTTCTTTTGACTATTGTTAGCTTGAAATGTCTTTTTGATCCTGTGAATTTTTAGTCTATGTTTATCTTTTTATCTGCAGTGCATTTCTTATAAGAAGCATATTAAAGGTTCATTTAAAAAATCCATTATTTTAGTCTTTGTCTTTTAATTGTTAAGTCTGCTTACACTTAGTGTTGATTTTGATAAATATAGTTCTGTTGATGTCATTGTGGCATATATATTCTTATGGTTTCAATTTTCATGATGATTTTTCTTGTTGTGTTCCTATTGTTTTTTGGTTGTCTTCTTGATGCTCTCTTTGCATTTTTGGTTTTTATCTTATTGTCTAACTTATATGATTTTTCTTCTTGTTTGATTAATTTTTTCTTTCTAGTGTATTTTTGTTCTTTGGGGTGGTTATTTTTCCAATTTCAAAACAGTTTGCTGTATTTTGTGAGTGGATCTTCTCTATTGAAGTATTTATTGTCTGTCCCAGTCCCTCAGTTTTTATTTATTTATTATTTTATCTTCAAGAGGAATGATGTCTATAATTCCTTTTTTAGTTGCATTTAATTTTGAGTATTAAGTAAAATATTTTCTCCATAATAATTTCCTTTCTAATATTTTTAGATTTTAGATTTTTAATGCTTTCTGTTGTTACAGATTTTCTGAGCATAGGATTCCTTTTAAATTTTTGATAAGTTTGTTGTGTTTTTATAAATTCTTTTAATTTTTCTTTATCTGTAACTGTATGTATTTCTCCATCATACATGAAGGACCATTTTGCTGCATATAGAATTCTTGACTGGCAATTTTTTTCAGTATCTTGAATATATTTTGAATATCATTCCATTGCCTTTTTAGTGGGAAAATTTGAACTTATCCTGATATCTTGTCCTTTGTATGTGTTATTTTGCCTTATCTTTAGTATTAAAAAGTGTGCTTCCTTATATTGAATATTAAAAAGTTTGATTATTATATGTCAAGGTGATTTCATTTTTGGGTCAACTCTATTTTGCAGAGTTTCTGCCTAGCCATTGTATGCTCTATCATGATATTAAGGAAGTTCTCCCTTTATATTTCATTGGCTTTCTTCTCAGTAGTTAAGAACTTGACCCATTTAAATGTTGTATCAGGTTTGCTTGTTTTTTAAATGAAGGGGAAATACACATGAATTAAGCCTCCAGTCAATGCCCTCTGAAAGTAGACCAGGCATGTGAACAGCTTTACTCACAAGCAGTGTGTATTGGAAAGTGAATTATGGTAGATGTGGTTAGGTTAAAATTTATACTTTATCATTTGATCTCCCTTTTGACCCATTTTAAAGTTGTTCTAGTTTTTAATCTTTTCTGCTTTCTTTTCCTTTGAGGCTTTTCTCTGTTTTATTATTTTTTTTCTGTTAGCTTTTTCGTTTTTGTTTGTTTGTTTTTCAATGTGTGAAATCCAGGATGGGTGACTCTTTAGAGATAGTAACTGGATTAACAATCTCTTGGGTGTATGACCAGGGGATTGTTGTAGAAATAGAAAGCTAATAAGAAAGAGTACAAGAAAGAAGAAAATGTTCTAAAATCGGTTGTAGTAAGATTGTACAACTCCGCTTGATAGGATTGAACTCTTGGATTATATGATATGTGAGTCATGTCCCAATAAAACTTTAAAAAATGAAAAAATTGATATTTTTATTCATATAATAGGATAATAAATAGCAGTTCAAATAAAATGAAACATTAGTGTGCACATGGGTGTTATTTTGTTGTTGGGCTTTGTTAGATTTTGACTTACAGAGACTCCATGTGTCAGAGTAGAGCTGTCCCATCTTTACTGTGTCATCTTTACGGATGCCAATGCCAGATCTATCCCATAGAGCTTATGCTTGGGCTCAATCTCTAACCTTTTGATTAGCAGCCCTTAACCATCGTGTCACCCAGGCTCTTGAGGGAGAAAAGCAAGTCAGAGAGAAAATCTATTAGGCAAACACATGCTAGTGCTGCTGCTGTGGTTAGATACCTTCACGTCATTTCCAGTTCATAGTAATCCCATGGATGACAGAATTAAATGCTGCCCGGTCCTGTGCCATCCTTACTATTGTTCTTATGTTTGATCTCATTTTTCTGGTCAACTTGTCAATCCCTAATGTCAAGGGTTTTCTTGTTTTTTTCTGCCCTGCTTTTTTTTTTTATCAGGCATAATATACTTTTCCAGGGGCTGGTATCTTCTGTTAACCTTTCCAAAATATGAGGAGGTACCCGTGCCCCCCCCCCCCAAACAGAACTTAAAAAGAAAAGCTATCTACTTAATTTATTTTTTATAACCAACCTTATCACCTTCAAGTACTCCCCACTACCCTTAATACATTTGTCAAATCTGCCCTTCTATTCTTGCAAACAGTTTTCAAACTCATCTGTTTGGATGGCTGACAGCATCTCCCTTGTTTTTTCTTCACCTCTTCTCTGTCATCAAATCGCTGTCCTTTCATGTCTCCCTGCATTTTCAGAAACAAGAAGAAGTCATAGAGAGCATGGTTAAGTGAGTAAGGTACATGGGAGAAAAGAGGCATGCTGGTTTTTGCCCCAAACTGGTGCACTGGGATGGTTGTGTGAGCAGGTGCATTGTCATGGTGGCAACACCAATCCTCCATCTGCCACAAACCAGGCCTTTTTTGTTGCACACTGTTCTGCAATATTTTCAGAACCTTTAAATAGAAAGCTAGATTAATAGTCTGACCTGGTAGAATGAACTCCAAATGCACTATGAGTAGACATTTTTGTCCATTTGGGATGCTAATGGACATCCAGAATAAGGTTTGTCATCAACTGATAGTTCACCTTTTTTGAAACAAGAAAATCACTAATATACTTTAATTTTTCCCATTGTTCTGTCCTTATGACCTGTGTTCAACATTATAACAGTTTCTGCAGCATTTTTCCCAAGCTGCATCCTGTTTTCTTAAATCGGCCATCACAAAAAAATGAGGTTCAAATAAAACTGCTTTTATGAAAAAAATCCACGGTGATCAGAGAGAACCTTCCCAGGCAACACCATTGAATGCACTAACTCAGAATGACTTGCTGGATGCTCATCTACTGGAGAAAAATGAAAATTACAAAAGTTCTGTTCTACTCAATACAATTCCAGTTTTGCAGGTGTGGCAGTCATGTGCTTATGTTAATTTTATAATTGAAATGTAGGGGTGGAGTCTGGCCTTTTAATCAGGAGAAAGCCATTGAGTAGTTGATGAGGCCTCTGTGTGGGCATGACTTTCACATGAGACTCCGGGGAAATTTCATGATATTTCCCTCGTGAAGATGAGAAGCTATCTTCCCCAGTTGTGGGAAGTTAGTTTGAGAGATGATTAACCACAGGCAACACAGAATGGTGGTGGCTGGGAGCCTGGAGTAGCCGGCGGAGAGACCACACGGCTTAGCCCTGATGAAGACAGACCTCTGAAGCTGGAGTGGCATGCTGTTGATGGACCTGAGTCCTGGAAGCAATGGGCCATGGGGAGACCCCTGCCAGCGCCAGAATTCTGCACCCACTGACCTGTGACTTCCTGAGTCGGAAGCAGACTTTATAGACTGATTTCGGGCATATGGGCTATTATTGGACTTATGACTTTGCACTGGACTGGATTGGGATGGCTTCTTAGGGTCACATCATTTCTTTTGTATATAAACCCTTTCTTTATACCTATATGCGTGTCTCTGAAATTTGTCCCTCTAGTCTACCTGGACTAACACAGCGGGGTAACCCCTCATATAGGAGATGAAATCTCACCATCCTTGATTCAAAAAGCATTCTTGGACTGAACTTCTTCCAGCACTGTTTCTGCTACTGTTCTTCTGGCAGTCCATGGTATTTTTAGTATTCTTTGCCAGCACCATAATTCAAATACATCTATTCTTCTTCAGTCTTTCTTTTCAATATCCAACTTTCACATACACAAGCGACTGTTAAGAATGCCATGGCTTGGGTCAGTTACACATTAGTTTTTAAAGAGACATTATTGTTCCTCAACACTTTAAAAAGCCTATGTAATTTTGCCAAATGCAAAATTTGATTTCTTGACTGCTGTTTCCATAAGCATCATTTGTGAATGTGAGCAAAACAAATCCTTGACAACTTCAATTCTTTCTAAGTTTATCATGATGCTATCTATCGGTCCCATTGCGAGGAGTCTGGCTTTCTTTAGATTGAGTTGCAATCCACGCCGAGGCTGCATTCTCTAGTGTTCATCAATAAGAGTCACATATCCTCCTCACTTTCTGCAGGGTTGTGCCATCTGGACAAACAAGTTACTAATAAAGCCTTTTTCCAAACCTGACACCACCTTCTCCTTCATATAATATAGCTTCTAGGGCAATTTTCTCAGCGTAGAGATTGAATAACTACAGTGAGAGGATCCAATACTAACACTCACCTTTCCTGATTTTAAACCATGCAGTATACCCTTGTTCTGCTCAAACAGCTGTCTCTTGGTACATGTACAAATTATGAAGGGACACAATGAAATATTCCGGAATTCCCATTATTCTCAATAGTTTGTTATCATTCATTGTAATCCACATGAATACAGCAGCTTTCAACCTGTAGGTCTCACCCCTTTTGGGGTCAAACGACCCTTACACAAGGGTTTCCCAGTTCCTAACAGTAGCAAAATTATAGTTATGAAGTAGCAATGAAAGTAATTGTATAGTGTGGAATCACAATAGGAGGAACTGTATTGAAAGATCAAGGCATTAGGACGGTTGAGAACCACTGTTCTAATGCCTTTGCATAGTCAATAAAGCCTAAGTAAGCATCTTTCTGGAATTCTCTGCTTTCAGTCAAGAGCCATCTGATGTAAGCGATGATACCCCTCATTTAACGTTTTCTTCTGAATTTTGCTTGAATTTCTGGAAGTTTCTTGCCAATACACTGCTGCAAAAATAACTTACAGCTAAATTTGCATGTGACATTAATGATGTTTTTGATAGCTTTTGCACTCTACTAGCTCACATTTCTTTGGACTGGGTGCGCATATGAATCATTTCTTGTCAGTGGGTCAGGTTGCTACGTCACACATTTCTTAACATGGCATGTAGGTGCTTCCGGTGCTTCCTCAGCTTGTGGAAGCATTTCTGTTGGTCTTTCCTCTTTCCTGGAACCTTGCTTTTTTCACAACATCTTCAGTGAAGATTGAACTTCTGTCTTTTGTACCATTGGTTCTTGATCCTATGCTACATATTAAAGTGATTGAATATTAATATTGATATTGATATTAATATCGAATATGTTTGACACAGTGACTCTGTATTCCTTTCATCTTCTCTCAATGTGTGCATCATTCACTACTTTGCCCATAGAATCTTTAAGTATTACAACCCAAGGTGTTTTCTTCATCTTTCAGGTTAAGATATGTTGACCAAGTTCTTCCTTTTTGGCTTTCTAATACCAGCTCTTTACTCATTTCATCATAGTACTTTGTTCTCTAAAACTACCCTTGGAAAAGTCCTGCTCACTAAAGACAAAGGTGGTGAAGAAAGCTGATGGTGCTCATCTATCAAAGATATAGTGTTTGGGGGTCTTAAAGGCTTGAAAGTAAACATGTGACCACGTAGCTCAGAAGCAACAAAGCCCAAATGGTAGAAGCACACCAGCCTGTGTGACCGAGAGGTATCAATGGAATCAAAGAACAAAATTCATATCATTGCATGCCCACCTTCCTGAAATGATCCCTGAAGACAAATGTGTTAGACAGGGTTCTATAGAGACACTATAGACCTAGTAATTCTCTTTATATATTTATATATAGAGAAAGGTATATAAGATAAGAAAGAAACAGTTAACTAATCTATAAAGCAGCAGAAATTGCTTGGTGCAACTCACTTGCATGAGACAGCTAGAAGACTGGCAGTCCTTCAAGTGTTGAGGGCCACTGAGTAGTCCTCTGTAGAGCAATTCAGGCTATCTGGCCACAAGCAGTAAACAGCAAGCAGGTCACCAACAGTCAGCCAGATGACTGTTGTCTAACAGTTTCCAACTCAAGAGATGTATATTCCAGGAGTGTGGCAAAGCAGGTCTTGAAGGAACCTCAACTCACAGCAACACAGTCCACCGATTAGGTGTCCCACAGGTCGTGTTGCTTGTAAATCAAGGCACAGGACGAACAAGGCAGCGGGCTGATCCGAAGATCCAAGAGCAAGAGGGCAAGGACGGGGCTTGCCAAGGCATTTCTACCTCTGCCCTTCAATTGATCTTCAATTGTTCATCAGCCATGTTCTCACAACAGTCCTACCTATCTTCTTTGGCCATGTTGGCACAACAAGCTTACCTATCACAACAAAGGGGTGCATAAGCAATTGTATTGAAGAAAATTGATGGTGCTCAGCTATCAAAAGATATAGTATCTGAGGTCTTAAAGGCTTGAAGGTAAACAAGCAGCCATTTAGCTCAGATGCAGCAAAGCCCACATGGAGGAAGCACACCAGCCTATATGACTATGAGGATCTGAAGGGATCCGGTATCAGGCATCAAAAAACTAGAAATTTTATCATTATAAATGAGGGGGAGTGCAGATTGAGGACCCAAAGTCCATTTGCAGGGGAATTGACAGCCCCTTATAGAAGAGTCATGGGGAAGATATGAGCCAGACAGGGTATAGTGTAGCAATGATGAAATATGCAAATTTCCTCTAGTTCTAAAAAGCTCCCCTCGCACTATCAGGATTTGAATTCTACCTTACAAATACAGTTAGACCTGAGGATGTACACTGCTATAGATAGAATCTGGAAACATGAGGAATCCAGATCAGATGATCCCTTTAGGACTAATGAGAAAAGTGATACCGGGAGAATAGAGGGAAGGTGGAGTAACAAGGAGGAATCTGATTATAAGGATCTATATATAATCTCTTACCTAGGGTAATCACAACAGAGAAGTAGGTGAGGGGAGACATCAGACAGTGTACGAAATGACAAAATAGTAATAATTTATATATTATCAAGGGTTCATGAGGGTGGGGGGAGCATGGAGGTAGTGGATAAAGGAGGAGCTAATACCAAGAGCTTAAGTAGAAAGAAAATGTTTTGAGAATGATGATGGTATCAAATGCACAAATGTGCTTTGCATATAGTGGATGTATGTATGAATTGTGCTAAGAGTCGTATGAGTCCCCAATAAAATGATTTAAAAAGAAAAAAAGATAAGAAAAGTTCAGTTTAGCGCTTATGTCTCATCATTTATTCCATTTCAATTAGTTTCTTTATGATCAGGATGTCAATGTCCCTTATAACATCTATTTTAGTGTTTTCTGTATTTCTTTTCTTTTTTTCCCCCAATGATTTTATTGGGGACTCTTACAGCTCTTATAACATTCAATACATCATTTGTATCAAGCACATTTGTACACATGTTGCCATATTTCCAAATATTTTCTACTTGAGCCTTTGGTATAAGCTCCTTTTCCCCCCTCCTTTTTAAAAAACTAAATCATTTTCTTGGGGGCTCATATAACTACTATCACAATTCATACATACATCAATTGTGTGCAGGCCACATTTGCACACTTATTGCCATCATCACTCTCAAAACATCTTCCCTCCACTTAGGGCCCCAGTACCAGTTCCAGATATTTCCCCTTCCTCCCTCCTCTCCCTCCCCCCATGAACCCTTAATAATTTACATACTGTTATAACTTTTTCATATCGTACACTGTCCATTGTGTCCCTTCACTCACTTCCCTATTATCCATACGCCAGAGAGGTTATATGTAGATCCCTAAAATTGGTTCCCCTTTTCTATTCCACAATCCCTCCACCCTCCCAGTATGACCACTCCCACCACTAGTCCTGAGAGATCATCTATCCTAAATTCCCCGTGTTTCCAACTCCAGTGTACATCCCCTGGTCTAGCCAGACTTTTTTGGTAGAATTGGGATCATGATAGTGGGTGGGAGGAAGCATTTGAGAACTAGAGAAAACTTACATATTTCATCACTACCACAGTGCACCCTGACTGGCTCGTCTCCTCCCCACAATCCCTTTGTAAGAGGATGTTGCTTCACCTGTTCTTGGACTTTGGGTTCCCAATCTGCACTCCCCCTCATTTACAGTGACATGATTTTTAGTTCCTTGATGTCTGATACTGGATCCCTTGGACACTTGATGGTCACACAGGCTGGTGTGCTTCTTGTTATTTATTTATTTATTTATTTAGGGGGGAGTTCACGATTTATTTCTGACATGCAGGACCCTCCTGGAGCAGCACAGGCAGCACAGCATCTTGCTAATACTCCCTGACCAGGATTCATACCATCAGAAGTTCTTGGAGAAGATGCGGTTGACTTTGGCCAGCTGGAGAATGGAGTTGTTGGACTCACCCTTCCTGCAGATGCCTTCGCAGATAGCGTAGGTCCTAAACTGGCCGTTGAACCTGCCGGTCACCTTGTCAACCTCCGCCACGTTCATCTGGATGGACACGTGGTCCTTGGTGCTGGTGATGCGGTTGCTGGGGGAGAGTTTCCGCGGCACATACAGTCCACGAACTCGCCAGCGTCGTTTTGCATGTTGGGGGCTGGCCTGAGGACCCCACAACGAGTACGAGAAGAGGAAGCGCTTCTTGTCTTTTAAGTGACTGATTTCTTCATGTATGATTTTCTTAATTAGTTCATCTGGTCTTCTATCTTTAGTGTTCAATGATCCAAATCTATTTTTGAAATAATCTTGAAATTCAGGGAGAGTATAATCTAGATCATATTTTGGCTCTCAGAGATTTGTATTAATTTTCCACAATGTCAACCTGAATGTACAATTAATTATCTATTCCCTTCTCATCTCCTGGCCTTATTATGACTGCTGATATTTAGCCTCCACATTTTTTCTTCCTATGTATTTGATTTCCGTGTATTCCATATGAAAACATCGACCTATCTAGTCACCATTCATGTGTCAAAAGATGTATTTGTGGTGAAGAAGTTGTTGACCTATCAAAATTATATCAACTATACTCCAGTTTCATTTCTATCACCAAGGCCCCATATTCAACTACTGTTGCTTTACAACTCTCTTATTCCAATTGCCAATATTATTGTGAGTATTATTATGAAATGTAGTTTCATTACATGTCCTCAAAACAAAAGTAGATACTTAGTTAACAACAAATTATGGTGGTTGCTGCTTCAGGGGAAGAATAGATAATACGGACATAAATGACCGCTGTTCCAAATAAACCACCTTCACTGCCAGCTGGTCAATTCTAGATCATAGTGACCCTATGGGACAGGGTAAAAAGGGTCTTGTGTGTTTCTGGATCTTTACAGAAAAAGAAAGCCTCATTCCCCCCGGCTCCTCCCCCCCACTGTGTGGCTGGCAGATTTACACTACTGACCTTCAGATCAGCATCCTGGAGTACAATGCTATATGACACCAGAACCCTTTATTGTTGTTAGCTGTTATGAAGACCCCAGATCCATAGCAACCCCCCTCACCTTCTCCCACACACACACCAAAATAGGACCACTGGAATCAATAGAGCTTTCTTTCGCTGATTTCTCACAAGTAGATCATCAGGCCTTTATTCACAATTTGCAAACTCCACTAAAACCTGTTCAGCACACAAACCTCCAGACAGAAGGGTGGGGCCACACGTAAGTTCCATCAGCCCGGCATCGACCCTAGGTCTTCCATGTGGAAGAGAAGAATTCTAACATCAATTCAGTACTAATCTCAAGGAGGCAATCATAGAAGCAAAAATAACTGCTTTTTATATCTGAGTTTTACTTTTTCCCACAAATTAAAGAGATGCAAAGAAGCTATATAAAATATTAATATTAGCTAACTTTGGGAGGTAGAGATGTGGGTGTTTTCTCTATTTTTCTCAGAACTTTTCTGTACAGTTTGCCTTTTCCACAAACATAAAACAAACCTGAGGTTCTTCATTAATGCCTCTGAAGGTTTATATTCCCCAACATGAAGCATCTGATGAGTCAAACCTGCTGCCACAGCTCTGCATATGCTTCAACTTATGCCCACACCAGGGCAATCTTAAATCCGAGCTTTCTAAAGAAGCACTCAGCAGGAAACCCATGCTCACAGGGTGCGTTCTTTTTTCCAGTTGTGGTAAATATATATATATATGTGTGTGTGTGTATGTGTATATATATATGTATATATATAAACATTCACCCTTTCAACATTTCTTACATGTATAACTTAGAATTAATTGCATTCATCATGCTGTATAATCACTATCTGTTTCTGATTTTTTTTTTACTTCACCCATAGCAGAAGCTCAAATCAAGTAACCCATTGTCATTAAGTCAATTCGAACTTGAAGCAAACCTGTAAAACAGAGCAGAATTGCCCCTTTGGGTTTCCAACGCTGTAATCAGGACAAGAGTAGGCAGCCTTACCGTTCTTGTGAAGAGAGTCTAGTGGGTTCAAACTACTGACCTTTTGGTTAGCAGGCAAATGCATATGCCACTACAGCACCAGGGCTTCCTATTCAGACATACAAGGGGTATGCCCCCCTCCCCCCAAAACGGGTTTTTTTCAAAGCCATATATTTAAATTTATTTTTTTTTAGCAAAACAATCTTCTCGCCTTCAAAGTACTCTCCATGACACTTAACACATTTGTCATATCAGTGAATCCATTTTTGGAAACATTTTTCAAACTCATCTGTTTGGATGGCTGACAGCACCTCCCTCATTTTTTCCTTCTCCTCTTCGATGCTGTCAAATAACTGTCCTTTCATGTACATCTTCATTTGCAGAAAGAAAAAGAAGTCACACAAAGTGAGGTCAGGTGAGTAAGGTATGTGGGACAAGAAAGGCATGTTGTCTTTTTTTTTGCCCCAAACTGGTGCACTGAGATGGCTGCATTGCTGTGGTGGCAAAACCAGTCCCTTGCCTGCCACAAATAATCTTTTCAGAACCTCTAAGTAGAAAGCTTGATTAACAGTCTAATCTGGGGGAACAAGCTCCAAAGATACTATGA
Source organism: Nesogale talazaci (assembly GCA_004026705.1). Classification (NCBI taxonomy): domain Eukaryota; kingdom Metazoa; phylum Chordata; class Mammalia; order Afrosoricida; family Tenrecidae; genus Nesogale; species Nesogale talazaci. The sequence goes on from PVJH01014373.1 coordinate 14,678, forward strand.
ATTGACATTTCGACCTTTTGGGAAGTTGACTGATGAGAGAACAAGGTTTGTCATCGATCGACATTTAACTTTTTTTTTTGAAATGACAAAGCCACTCATACACTTGTTTTTTCCCCATAGCGCTGCCCTTGTAAGCTGTGTTCAACTTCACAACAGTTTTTGTGGCATTTTTCCCCAAGCAGGAAACAAAATTTCATAGCTGTTATTCTCTTAAATCAGCCATCACAAATAACAAGGTTTGAAGAAAACTGCTTTTACAAAACATTCACTGTGACCAGAAAGTCTTCCCAGGCGATACCACAGGGTGCACTTACTCTGAGCAAGTTGCTAAATGTTCACCTAGCAGGAAAAACACGTACTGTGAAAGTTCCACTCCACCCAGCACAATTCCGTTTTGGGGTGGGTACCCCTCGTACAGTGACCAACATAGGGTTTATGACACTGTAAATCTATGGGAACAAGCAGCCTCGTTTTTCTCTCAGACAGCTGCTGTTGGGTTTGAACTGACACTTTGTGGTCAGGCACCCAATGTCTAGTCCACAAGAAACAAAAACACACTTAAAAATTCATAATTCAACTGCCTTCGAGTCATAGTAGAACTGAGTCTGAGGATTTCTGTGATTGTCGACCTTTATGAGTATAGAAAGCCGCATCCTTCTCCTGTGAAGTGGCTGGTGGCTTCCAAACTGCTGCCCTTTTGGTCGCTATGCTATCAGTGCTCCCCTAAAGAATGATTCCCTCTTTTCTCGTCCCTCCCATACCTGATAGCTACTGAAGAGCTGGTTTATTTCCCTATTCCAGTTGTTTCATGTAAATAGTATCACATAATACCTGCCTTTTTGTGACTGCTTATTTGACTCCGCATAATATCATCAAGGTCTATCCACTGTGGACATACACGTGTGGACTTCATTTCTCTTTATGGAATGGCATACTGGGTTGTGCAGCTAACCACAATGTTAGCAATTTGAAACCACCAGTCGTTTCTAGTGGTAATCATGAAGCTTTCTCATTCCATAGCAGCTTGCAGTCTCAGAAACTCACAGAAACTCTGTCTTTTAAGGCCACCATAAATCAGAACCAAGCATGTGTATGCCATTTTGTCATATGGTGGTGGTCTGTGTGTTGCTATGATGCTGGAAGTCATGTCACCAGTATTTCAGATATCACCAGCTTCACCCAAAGTGAACATGTTTCAGCACAGCTTCCGGGTTAAGAGCAGATTATGAAGAAGGGACAGGCTGTCCATTTCAGAGTAATTACTCCTGAAAGAAAACTTTATGAAGAGAGGAATATTATTAGATATTAGAAACTTCATGCATAGAAGCAGAACACTGTCAGAGGTCCAGAAGATGAGCCCCTCAGATGGGCAAATATGCAAAATATAACCAAGAAAGAACTTCCTTCAAAATTAAATTCAACTGTAAGAATGCGAATGGAATAAACTTTCATTTGCTGATAGAACATGATTAAAAATGAATAGAAACAACTGTAAACATCTATTACTAGTTGTAACTTGGAATGTATAAAGTATGACTCCAAGAAAATTTGAGTCTTTCAAAAATTAAATGGATCACATAAAGATTGATATCCCGACCTTATGTGCTGTTTGCTATTGGCCATTTTGAATCAGACAATCATATGGCTTATTAAGCCAGGAATGAAAAATTCAAGTGGCATGATTTTGCATTCATTGCCAAAAGGACATTTCAAAACTCATTGTCTAAAAGGCCTTTTTATACTTATTGGCACACAATAAAATCTTCTCAGTACAACTATTGATCAAATTTGTGCACCAAACACAAAATCTAGTGATGAAGAGATTTAAAAAATTCTACTATTTCTTCAGTCTGAAATTATCAAACATGCAATCAAGACTTATGTAATAATTATTGGCAATTGTAATGAGGGAGTTGGAAATGAGGAGGAAGGACCAGAACTTGCAACATAGGACTATAGTGGTATAAAGTAAGCTGGAAGTTACATGGTAGGGTTTTGCAAGACCACCGGCTTCTTCATCAAAGATACCTTTTTGTCAACAACAGAAATGGTGAAGATACAAATGGATTTTTCCAGATGGAATACACTGCAATCACCTGGATCTCATCCAGCAGGAAGAGAAGATGGAGAAGGTCAATATCATCAGCTCATGGAAGCTCAGGGGCGGTTACTGGAACAGCCAATCAATTGCTCATGTAAGTTCAAGTTGAAGAAAATGAAAACGAGACCACAAGAGTCGAAATATGACCTTGATATACGCCATCTGAATTTCAAGAACATTTCAAGAATATATTTGTCTCAATGAATCCTAACCACAGAAGACCAGCTGAACTCTGGGGTGGAAGAAGCAATAAAAGAAGATGAAAGGAATATACAGAGCTACTATTTCAGGAAGAACTTAGCTGACATTCAACCATTTCAAGAGATAGCATATGATCAAGAATCCATGGTACTAAAGGGAGAAGTCTAAGCTTCACTGAAGTCACTACGGAAAATCAAGGTTCCTAGAATTGACAGAATACGAACTGAAATGTTTCCAAATTCTGATGATGCACTGGATCACTCAGTACTCTAGTCCAAGAAATCAAGAAGACAACTACTTGGTCAGTTGACTGGAAGAGATCCATTTTTGTATTTACTACAAAGAACGGTGGCCCAGGCGAATGCTCAGCTCATCTATTAATATCACCTGCAAGTACAATTTTGCTGAAGGCCATTCAACAAAGGTTGCAGCAGTGTATTGGTAGAGAGCTGCCAGAAATTCAGGCCATTTTCAAAAGAGGATATAGAAAAAAGGATATGAACTATTGTTGTCAGATGGATCCTGGCCAAAAGCAGCAAATACTAGAAAGATATTTACTTGTTTTTTTGTGACTATGTAAATAGTTGTGAGCTATCACCAACTATGGGTTGACTTGAGAATAAAGGAACTCCAGAACACTTCACTGTGCCGAGGCAGAACCTGTATAAGATTTGAGAGGTAGTTGTGCAAACAACAAGAGAATGGTGTATGGTTTTAAATCAAGATGTGCAAGAACATTATATCCTCTCTGCAAGTTGTTTAATCTGTATGTTGGATAAATAATCTGAAAAGATGGATTAAATGAAGAAGAATGCAGTATAAGGATTAGAGGAAGTCTTTTTGTGTGTGTGGGGGGGCATCACTGGCCCCTGGAGCGAGTAGGAGGCCCAGCCTTGCTCCTGGAGAGCTGCTGCTGGATTTGAACCGCCAACCCTGTGGGCCACAGTCCCACATACAACTACTATACCACCGAGGGTCAGCCCCAAGAAAGTCTCATTAACAACCTGAAACATGGAGATGACATAATCTTGCTTGCTGAAAGAGAAGGACTTGAAGCATACGCTGATGAAGATCATAGTTTGCAGTCTTTGATATGAATTGCAATTCAATGTAAAGATGACCACAACTCCCAGAACTTTACCAATAAATTAGATTATGATAAATAGTGAAAAGATTGAAGTTGTCAAGGATTTCATCTTGTCTGCTCATGGAAACAGTGTCAAAAGATCAAAGGTGCACTGCATGGGACAAATCTGCTGCAGAAGACCTCTCTAAAGTGTTGGGGGGTGGGGGTGAGGGAAGGATGTCACTTTGAGGACAAAGGCAACCCTGACCAAGGGTATGGTGCTCTCAATTGCCACATACACGTGCAACTTAGACTTTGAATCAGGAAGACTGAAGAAGAATTATTACATTTGAATTATGGTGGTGGTGAAGAATATTTAGAGTAGCACAGACTGCCAATAGAGCACACCCACATCTGTCTTGGAAGAAGATCAACAGTCAGAATGCTCCACAGTGGTAAGGATGGCCAGGCCTTACCTCTTGTCCTTTGGACATTCTATCAGGAGAAACTGCTATCTGGCAAAGGACATCATGCTTGGTAAAATGGCGGGGACAGCAATAACAACAAAAAAGGAACCCCCAAAAGATGGATTGGTACAGTGGGTGCAATAATGTGTTCAAACATGGGAGCAGTTGTGAGGCTGGTGCAGTCTGGGTGTGTTGGCTCCGTTGTGTATCGGTGGCTGTGATCTGGAATTGACTGAACAGTAAGCCCTCTTGGAAGCCACTGTTTTGAGTGAATTTTTGTGCGGAAAACAGAATTGAGAGAAGAAAAAGAGTGCATTACTGAGAGAACCTGTCTGCAGCTCTCCACTGATTGCAGAGACATGTTTAACTTGGTTCAACATTAAGCACAGCCATAAATAGCAATTTTGTTATTTTGTTTGTTTGTTTTTTGTTTATATTTTATTTTTAAAAACCTTTTTTTGTGGGCTCATACAACTCTTATCATGATCAATTGATACATACATCAATTGTATGCAGTCCACATTTGCACATTTGTTGCCATCATCATTCTCGAAACATCCTCCTTCCACTTAGGCCTCTGGTATAAGCTCCCCATAGTTCCTCTCCCTCCCCACTCCCCCTCATAAACCCTTAATAATTTATAAATTATAATTATTTTGTCATATCATACACTGTCCGATGTGTCCGTTTACCCACTTCTCTGTTGTCTGTACCCAAGGGAGAAGGCTATATGCAGAGCCTTGTAATTGTTTCCCCCCTTCCACTCCACCTTTTCTCCACCCTCCTGGAATCAACACTGTCACCACTGGTCATCATCTGTCATGAATTCCCCATGTTTCCAGCTCCTATCCGTACCAGTGTACATCCCCTGGTCTAGCTGGATTTGCAAGGCAGAACTGGGATCATGATAGTGGGTGGGAGGAAGCAGTTAAGAACTAGAGGAAAATTGCTCATTTCATTGTTGCTACATTGTACCTTAACTGGCTCTTCTCCTCCCTCTGACCCCTCTGTAAGGGGATGTCACTTCACCTATTGATGGGCTTTGGGTCTTCAATCAGCACTTGCCCTCATTTACAATGATATAATTTCTAGTTCTTTGATGCCTGGTACCTGATCCCTTTGACTCCTCGTGGTCACATAGGTTGGTGTGCTTCTTCCATGTAGGCATTGTTGTTTCTGAGCTGGATGGCCTTTTGTTTATATTCAAGCCTTTAAGACCCCAGACATTACATTTTTCGATAGCTGGGCATCATCAGCTTACTTCACCACATTTGCTTATGCACATATTTGTTGTCAGCGATCGTATCAGTAAGGTGGGCATGCAATGTTATGTTTTTTAATTCTTTGAAGCCTGATAACTTTGACACCTTGTGCTCCCACAAGCTGGCATGCTTCTTCCATGTGGGCTTTGCTGCTTCTGAGCAGGATGGATGCTTGTTTACTTTCAGCAATTTTGTTATTTTTAAAACAATCCTGTTTCTAAGAAAAAAATTTTTTTTCGGCCTTTTAAAATAAAAATAAGGAAGTAGTAATTAAGGTGAGAAGTCAACCTGCTATTTAATAGAATGTACTTTCATATTTTAACACTGTTAGAAAATTGTATGTGGTACTAAGAAGGATTTTTGTTTAATAAACCTGGTTGGTCAGTATTATTGGGTTTGCAAAAACAATCCCCATGCCTCCTGAGTTGCATTTTATGATTTACTAATTGGTGATAAGAAAGACAATTACCATGTTTCCTTCTGAGAAAATTGGTGTAATAAACATAATAACCTCTAAGAGGTTTAACAATACATTGCTAAACTTTATGGTACAATAAATACAACTAGGGAATTATTTTAATATAAAGTTAGTGTAATATCACCCATTCAACTTCATAGCAACATGAATTATGAATGTGTGGATATATTAAACTTTTCTCTAAGTTAAATTTTAAAAGCATTTAAGCTTTATAGACCTTGAATCATGTTGTCTTAAGGGCATTTATCATGTAATATAGAAGGATGTGACCATGTATAACCATAGCTGTCTTTACATAATCCACCAAAGATAACTGTGTCCTCCTACAAACCCTTAACAGTGTATTGCTTGTGAAACAATATGAAGAATAATGCTTGCAATGTGCATTTAACAGATGGTCAAATGATGAGTATGGTGAGGCAAATGGTTTCATGTGGTCCTGGTTTTACGCTTTTTTGTTGTTATTTTTTTGGTTTTACTAAACTCAGAGCTTATTGATAATAAGCAAAAAGAAAACCCTTTGTTGTTGTTGTGTGCTATGGAATTCCTTCTAAGAGTCACCTTATAGGAGAGAGTAGAATTGCCCAATAGAATTTTTAGACTGCTATCTTTTCTTTTTTAACATTTTCATGTGCTTTGGGTAAAGGTTTGAAGGGTGGATCATCACTCTTTAAACTTTGGTGTTTGCTTTTGCAGTGAACAATTTATGTCCATTTTGTTTCAACTCATCCATTTAAATTCTTTCAATAAATGAATGTACCTCAATATTCCATTTCCTTCCACTGTTTCCTATGAATAATCCTCCTTCTTGCCTAACTCTCTGTTCATGGGTCAATGTCGCCTTTTTATCTTAAATAGCTGCTTAGTTTAATACAGTGGGAATTCAGGTCTACCTCTGAGCAGTGACGATGAGCCACAGTCTCAAGTATTCTGTCAATCTTTATCCAACCAGCAAGCCTGGGCTTCTGTTCCACGTCTTTCTCACTCTCTCCAGGACCTTCTAATGTGATCCTCTTCAGAGCACTTGGTGGCACCATCTAATTCTTCCGGCCAGAAGGTTGTGGAGTTTGATACTTGAGTGGTCCATTGGTACCGTGAACTAATTATTTCCTCATGTCTTTTGATTTTCATCACTTTTCTTTCCTCCAGATAGCTGTTCATGAGATTTTAACACCCCAATTGATACTTGCCAAAGGTAGGTGGTAGGGCATTGTCTTTGCAAACTGTTATTCTAGGCTGTGGTCTTTTCAGGTGCACACTGACAGATATTTTCTCCCTCGGAGTCATGGGTGCATCTGAATCACCAACTTTTCAATTATCAGCCCAAAATTTAACTGCTATGCCACAAGGGTTCTTATCCATTGCAAAGTCTTGACTCTGACCCCAAGTCTGATATGAAAGTATGGTAGATAAATAATCATATGTCAGTTTGAGAATTAAGCGTGTAGGGGTGGCCTTACAAAAAAGTTGTGGGGAGGAGATGAGCCAGTCAGAGTACAGTGTAGCAACCATGAAATATGCAACTTTCCTTTAGTTCTTAAATGCTTTCTCCCCACCACTATCATGATCCCAATTCTACCTTACAAATATGACTGAATCAGGGGATGTACACTGGTATAGCTAGGAACCAGAAACATGGGGAATTCAAGACAGATGACCCCTTCAGGACCAGTGGTGAGAGTGGCAATACTGGGAAGATGCAGGGAAGGTGGGGTAGAAAAGGGGAACCAATTACAAGGTTCTACATATAACCTCCTCCCTGGGATACGGACAACAGGGAAGTGGGTATAGGAAGACATAAGATGGTGTATGATATGACAAAATAATCATAATTTGTACATTGTCAAGGGTTCATGAGTGAGGGGGGAGCAGGAGGGAGAGGAAATATGAGGAGCTAATACCAAGGACTTAATTAGAAAGAAAATGTTTCGAGAATGAAGATGGCAACAAATGTATAAATGTGCTTGCATACAATAAATGTATGTATTGCTTATGATGAATTGTATGAAGCCTCAGTAAAATAATAAAAAAAATTCTAAAACCAAAAAAGAAAGTGTAGGGGTGGAACCTAGCCTGTCAATCAGATCATAGCCAATAAGGTCTTTGTGTAGGCATGACCTTCTCCTGAGAATTCTGGAAAATCCAATATTTTTTCTTGGAGATGGGAGACACTATTTCTCTCTGCTGACTTCCTGCATGACATCCCTGAGGAAAAGCCACATGGAACGACCCTGATGCTGCCCTAGGAACCTGAGAAGTCACGTGGAGATCCTGGCAAAGCTGAGATGCTTTCAATGGCATGGAATCCAAAGACTTTCTACCCACTGGCCTGTAAAAGTCCTGCACTTGGCGTCATTGCATGTGTTTTGGGAGTCTGAAGAGGACTTTATAGATTGGTATTGGACATATGGGCTAATATAGTAAAAGAAGTCTAACTCTAAGTCCTAGAAATGGCATATAAAGTGAAAACAAACCCATTTCATCATGTCGATTCCGATTCATGAAGTACAAAGTAGAACTACTCTAAAGGATTTCCTTAGCTACCATCCTTACTGGTTGCCAGGCCTTTTTTCTTTACAGCACCACTGGGTGAGTTTGAACCTGTAGCATTTAGTTAGAAGTCAAGTTCAAGCCATTCCACCACCATTCTACCACAAGGAGCAGTTCTAATGTCTAAAGAGAGCAATAATGTCTCCCCTATGTCTACTTCTGATTTTAGCATAAACATATCTCTGCTTCAATCAATGCAGAGGATGCAGTTAATTTTCAATCATGGAGTTAGACATAAGTAGGGGATGAGCAAGAATGATTCAGTTGTAGAATAACTTCTATCAAAGGAGCCTTGGCTTAGTCCTCTAACTTGTGTCTGTGCTGAGTTTCACAGACAAGGAGCAAAGGATTAGCACCACAGGAAGTCAGGAAAATACATTAGAGAGGAGGAGGAAACTGTAAGTCGAGATGAGAGGAAACTTTAGGGGCCATTTTCTTTTTAAAACAAAGCTTATTTGATTTTATGGGTTGCTCAGACTAGCTGAAAGCTTTTTGCCCAGTTATGATATTTCTAGCCATCTACTACAAAGTGAAGATCATTCCTAAAATGTTATGAGAACTCAATGTGGCTAGATACTCCAATACAGTCTTCACTCTGTGGCACACAGTGTTTACACATCGCCTAGCAATGACTCTAAGATTGCCTGGAGAAAAAGAAAATGCACACTGGCTTCCATCAACTCACAATTCTTATAAAATCTGATCTTCATTTTTAAAGTTTTGCCACCTGAATTCTGAAAAGACAAATGTCTCGAGAATAATAATGGGAATGATAGTTAAGGGACAATTTAATAAATATGAACTCTCTTTCTCTGTTCTTATTCCCAGGAATAGTAAACTCCTTCACATATGCAGCACTATAAACTAATCCCTTGAGTCTTCAGACTTGAGGCATGAACAATGTGCATCCATACTGCACAACAAAGATACAGACACCTCTGCCGCAATAGTTATCTTCTTGTGGCATGGATCCAGGTATCATAGGCTGCTAAGGGATAGAAGCAGCAAAGCTGCCGTAAAGGAAACTCAGGCCACATTTGAATAATATGAATAAGCCCAGGTTTGTTCCCACAGTGACCCTATCTTTCCAAGCTGGCCAGCCCACCTGATGGTGTTCCCGTTCCTTCCTCCATTCTGTCACAGGTGTACAGCCACAAGGCATGCATTATAACGCCCCTTTTTTTTCAAATCCTCTCTCTTATTTATATTTATCCTATTGTTGCTGACCAGACTCAGCTCCAGAAAGGGTCAACCTGTATAATTACTTTGTGACTGACATGAGAAAAATATACTGCAGTAACCCCCAAATATTTGTGGAATATGAAATTGCTGATGTTACAATTATGTGGAGACTCACTATATTGCTGGACATGGTGCCAATACTACTTTTGATCAATAGTTATTTCTGAAGCAAAAGGAAAATACGGAAGGAAAATAAAGACCCAGGGGAAAAATCTAAAAATGACCAGAGGCTGAACAGTTTTATTTATAAGAACAAAATTCCCATGAGAACATATCATTTTGAAAGTCTGAAGAGATACTTAATGATGGCCTGTCAGTGTAAATGCTAGGAATAAATTAAAAACTTGCCTTATAGAAAATGTATCAACTTTGGAGTGAAAATATACACATCGTTCAGAACATATACACACCAATTCTATGGATTAGCACTAACTTAAAGCTTTGTGGGGAGGTGGTCACAGTCTATATGTCTTAATAGAGATTTGGTTTATAAGGGCATAGGTACCTACCTAAGATAGTACCTACCTATCTTAAGTATGAAAGAGTACACTTAAGATATACATTATAAATACCCCATATCTCAAAAGAAAAAATTACAAGCAAATATTGTATTTTTCTTTTAAGTAACACAAGCAAACATTGAATTCTAGTTAATGATATTCATGCTGAATCAGTTAGGAGCAAATGTCTATAACCTACTTCAAACTATATAAAATGTAAGTAAGGCTGTTGGATGGATTGGGATATAAACCCACTCCACGGTTATCAAATGGATTCTAACTCATAGTCATCCCCTCTCCCACATAAGGATTAGACCGCTCCTGTAAATGTTCATAAGAACAGGCAGTCTCATCTTTCTCCCATGAAGTTGCTGGTGGGCTTGAACTACCAAATGTGCAATTGGTAGGTGAGTGTTTAACTCATTACAACACTGCCTCTTGTGAATTCTCTCTGACCAATTACTTTTTGGGTGGATAGCCTTTCTAGCAGACAGTGTGCGTTGGACAGAGCAATAGATGTGTATATAAAGAAAATATAGCAAAATTCTAAAATAGATAGTACACATTTAGATCAAATAGTTTCATTTGAAGCACTATGAGTGCAATACTTTTGACAGACTGGAAGATTGACACATCACTATTTAAAAGACAAATGTTGCTTATTTATTGTGCCAGTTACACAGTCTGTTGTCAATTTGAGACTTAGGAACGAAGGAGTGGAGTCTAGCTTGTCAATCAGGTTGCAACTTGATGACCTCATTTGGAGGCAATAAAGAGATAAATAGCTTGCTGGATGCAGGACACGGACACTTTCTGCTTTGTAATCCTGTCAATAAGCCACATCAAGCTGAGCTGATGACAAACAGAGCCTTGGAGCTGGAAGAGCCATGTGGAGACCCATGCCAGCGCTAAGATGCTCCCATTGACACTGGATGCACAAGACTTTCGACCCACTAGTCTCTGATCTTCTTGCATTTGGCATCATTGCATGTGTTCCATAAGTCTGAAGAGGAATTCATAGACTGGTATCGGACATATGGACTAATTTCAGACTCATGGATTGTTCAGGACTAGGCTGGGATGTTTTTTTAATATATAGTTATTCTTTATATAAAGATATTTCCCATATACATATGAGTGTTGTGTTTGTCCAGGTAGACTAGAGAAACAAATTCATAAACATGCATATGTATATAAGGGAGAGGTTTATATACACGAGAAACTGAACATTGAGAAAGCATCCCACCCTAATCCAGTCCAAGCCCACAAGTCTGATATTAGCCCGTATATCTGATACCAGTCTAAAAGTTTCTTCAGATTCACGAGGCACATGCAAAAATGCAAGGACAACACCAGCCAGTGGGTGCAGATGCTTATGCATCCATAGTGGTAGAAGCATCTCAGAGCCAGCAGGGGCCTCTCTGTAGCTTCTAAGCGTCTCAGCACTGGCAGGAGTTTCTAGGTGGCTTTTCCAGGTTTAGAGGTCTGGTTTCATCAAGGTAAGCTCATGTGTCTTCTCCTCTGGTTCCTCCAGTTTCTAGGACTCAGGGTCTATCAGCATGCTGTTGTGTTGTTTTGTCAGTTGCAATGTCGCCCAAGGAATGAGTCTTGTCTCTCACCTCCAACTGGAAAAAACTGTGAGATTTCCAAGAATTCTCAGGAGAAAGCCATGGCCGGCCGCACAGAGGTCTCATTGGGTATCTCCAGATTGACATTCTAGACTCTATCCCTACACTCCCAATCCTGAAATCGACACAAGAGTACATGGCTGCCACAAGTGTCCATGAATTTGTTTCTCTAGTCTACTCGGACTAACACACTTATCGACTTTATTATGCTGATTATGTCTATATTACAAATTATACTCATTATGGTTAAACTTAAAATAATTTTGGAATGTTATTTGATGTAAGGAATACAATGAAAATATAATTTAATGATCTTTTTAGTCAGTGTGGGCTAAATTTTATGGCAATAGTCACCTTGAATTTTCAACAAATGAACAGATGTGCTTGACACAATGGACGGATGTATGGATTGTGATAAGAGCTGTATAAGTGTGTTAGTCTGGGTAGGCTAGAGAAACAAATTCATGGAGACACTCCTATGTGTATAAGAGAGAGTTTTATATAAAGAGTAATTGTACATTAAGAAAACATCCCAGCCCAGTTCAGATCAAATCTAGCTTTGAGGTAAAGGAGAAAATCATAAGAGGAGCTAGGCGATGGTTTTCAACCTTCCCTTTTTTTTTAAAAAAAAACAATCATTTTATTGGGGGTTCATACAACTCATCATAATCCATACATAAATCCATTGTGTTGAGCACATTTGTTTATTTGTTGCCATCATCAGTCTCAAAACATTTTCTTTCTACTTGAACCCTTGGTATCAGCTCCTCCCTCTTTGTTGCCCTCCCTACCCTCTCCCTCTCCCTTTGACCCTTGATGATTCATAAATCATTCTTATTTTGTCATGTCTTATCCTGTCTGATGTCTCGCTTCACCATTTTCCTGTTGTCCATCCCCCAGTGAGGAGGTTATATGTAGAGCCTTGCAATCTGTTCCCCCTTTTCACCGCACTTTACCCTTACCCTCTGGGTATCGCTACCTTCTTTATTGATCCTAAGGGGAATCTGTCCTGGATTCCCTGTTTTCAGTTTTTACCAGATGTACCAGAGTACATTCTCTGGTCTAGTCAAATTTGTAAGGTAGAATTGGGATCATGATAGTGGATGGGGGAGGAAGCACTAAAGAACTAGAGGAAATTTGTATGTTTCATCATTGCTATACTGCACCCTGACTGGCACATCTCCTCCCCACAACCCTAATGGTAAGGGGATGTCCAGTTGCCTACAGATGGGCTTTGGGACTCCACTCCGCATACCCCCTCATTCACAATGATATGAATTTTTGTTCTTTGATGCCTGATGCCTGATCCCATTGACCCTACATGATCACACTTTCATGTTGTGGTGACTCCCAACCGTAAAATTATTTTCCTTACTACTTCATTACTGTTATTTTACTGCTATGATTCATCAGGTAAATATCTGATGTACAGGATTTATTTTCATTGCACACAAATTGAGCATAATTAAAGCACAGTGATTAATCACAAATAAATATGTAATCATAATTGTGAAATATTTATACTTCATTACAAGTAAATGAAATTTTGTCTTGAAGCATGATGTAGCACGGGTAGCAGTCTCCACACCAGGTACTTATATGTCAGCAAATCTGCATGTGGGTGGATCATGAAGTGTTGACAGGCTCAGTTATAAGGCATCAGAAGACCCCAAACAAACAAATATATTGATGCAAGTGATGGGGGTTGGAAAGAAAACCCAAAGTGCATCTGTAGACAATTGGACATCCCTCACAGAGGGGTCCACAAGGGATGGGTGAGTCAGGGTGTAGTACAGCACCAATGGAACACACAACATTCCTCGAGTTCATTAATGATTCCTCCCCCCACTATCATGATCGCAGTTCTATCTAAAAAATCTGGGTAGACTGGAGCTTGTACACTGATACAGATAAGTGTTCTCGACAAATGGAATCCAGGGAAGATAAATTCCTCAGGTACAGTAATGGGAGTAGAGATCCAGTGAGAGTAGGAGGAAGATGGTGGGAGGAGAGGGAGAAATTGGGCACTGACTACAATGATGAATGTTCATAATTTATAACTCATCTGTGATTCCATGTGGGCGCGAGGGTGGGAGAAGGAGGGAAAAAAGAGGAGCTAACACCAAGGACACAAGCAAAAAGATAATGTTTTGAAAATAATGATGGCAACATATGTACAAATGTGTTTGATGCGATTGATGTACTAATTGTTATGAGCCCCCAATAAAGTGATTTATTATTTTTTAATATAACCAATAAAGAAAAAGAAAACAAAGAAAGTCTACAGGTATTCATAATAAACTCATAAGATTCATTTTCTTGATTTTAAAAAATGTCAAGAGAGTCAAAATATGACGTTGAATAAACCCCACCTAATTTTTTATTAAATCATTTTATTGGCGGCTCATAAAATTCTAATCACAATCCACACATACATCCATTGTCTCAAGCACTTTTGTACATTTATTTCCCTCATTGTTCTCAAAACACTGGCTTTCTACTTGAGCCCCTGGTATCCGCTCCTCATTTTCCCCCTCTTTCCCCACTTCCCCCTCTTTCCCAATGAACCCTTGATAATTTATAAATTATTATTATTTTGTCATATCTAGTACCATCTAACATCTTCCTTCACCCACTTCTCTGCTGTCTCAGGGAGGAGGTTATATGTAGATCTTTGCAATTTGCTCTCCCTTTCTACCCCACCTTCCCTCCACCCTCCCAGTTATCGCCCTTCTAACCACTGGTCCTGAAGGGTTCTTCTGTCTTGGATTCTCTGTGTTTTCAGTTTCTATCTGGACCAGCTGGATTTGCAGCCCACCCAAATTTTGAGAACTATTCAAGAACAGTTTTGAAGCATTAAATATTAACAATAGAAAACCTTATGAACTTTGGGATGACATCAAGAACATCATGCATGGAAAAATCAAAAGGTCATTTTAAAAGACAGGAAAGAAAAAATCAAAGTAGATGTTAGAAGAAACTCTGACATGTGCTCTTACTAGTAGGGTAGCTGAAGCAAATCGAAGAAATGAGGACGTAAAAGAGCTGAACAGAAAATTTTGAAGAGCAGATTCGAGAAGGCAATATAAAATATTATAGCAAAATATGCAAAAACCAAGAGTTAGAAAACCAAAATGAAAGCACATGCTCAGTGTAGCTTAATCTGAAAACACTAAAGACAAATTTCAAACTTCAAGTTTCCATATTTAAAGGTTCTCTGAGAAATATATATTAAATATTTTCCTGCACCTAAAATGAAGGAAACATCAAATGAAGATCAAAAGAATGTACAGAAATGTGTACCAAAACAACTAAATGATAGTTAAACATTTCAAAACACTGCATTTGGGCAAGAACCAACAATCCTAAAGGAAGAAGTCTAAGCTACACTGATACCATTATTCAATAACAAGGGTACAGGAATTGATGGAATACAAATTGAAATGTTTCACCAAACTAACTGTGCTAGTTTGGGTAGAGTAGAGTAGAGAAACAAACTCATATACACTCATATGTGTTTATGAGATATTTAAATACAAGAGCAATTAAATGTTGAGAAAACATCACAGCCTAGTTCAGATTAAGTCCATAAGTCTGATACTAACCGATATGTTCAACACAAATTTATAAGTTACTCTTCAGATACATAAAACCCAGGCAATGGCACTGAATGCAAGAATATCATAAGTCAGTGGGTGGAAAGTCTTGTGGCTCCAGTGCCAGTAGAGGCATCTCAGCACTGGCAGGGGTCTCCACGTAGCTCCTTCAGCTCCAGGGTTCTAGCATAGCTCCGTGTGTCTTGTCAAAAGAAATATCTCACAGGGAGCGAATCTGTGCCTCACCTCTAGAAAGCTATTTACAATCTCCTTCATGCCTCCAAATGAGATCATCAAGCTGTGACCTGATTGACAAGATAAACTTCACCCTTTCACTCTTCAGCCTTAAATTGACAACAGATCATGTAACTACCACACTGATGAAACACTGGAAGCACTTACTCAACTAAGCAAGGAAGACCCCTACTTTGTCAACTGACTCGAAGAGATTGATATTTGTATTCACTCCAAAGAAAGGTGATCCCACAGAATGTTCAAATTCTAGGACAATATCCCGATAACACATGCAAGTAAACTTTTGCTGAAGATGCTCCAACAACAGTTTCAGCAGTACATTGATAATGAGCTGTCAGACGGTCAGGCAAGGTTCAGAAGACGTGTGGAATAAAGGATATCATTGCAGACATCAGATGGATCTTGACTCAAATCAAAGAATACCAGAGAGATGTTCACTTGTATTTTATTGAGCATTCAAAGGAATTTGGCTGTGTAGATCACAACTATGGAGAGCCTTGAGAAGAATGGGAATTAGAGAATATTTCCTCGTGTTCCTGGGGAAACTGTATATGGATCAAGAGACAGTTGTGCAAACAGATCGAAGGAATGCTTCGTGCTTTAAAATCTGGAGGCTGTCAGTCAGGATTATACCTTTCACTGTACTTATTCAATCAATATGCTGAGCCAATAATCAGAGAAACTGGATTATATGAAGAAGAATGTGTTATCAGGATCAGGGGAAGCTTTCTTAGCAACCTGCTCTAAGCAGATGACACAACCCTGCTTGCTGAAAATGAGGAGGACTTTAGGCACATGCTGATGAAGATCAAGGATTTCAGCCTTCAGAAGGATGACAACTCAATGTAAAAGTCCAAACCTCCACAACCTAGTGCAGCTTTCTTGGAATTTGTGTCAGCAATGCAGTTTTCAATAA
Organism: Nesogale talazaci; assembly: GCA_004026705.1. Classification (NCBI taxonomy): domain Eukaryota; kingdom Metazoa; phylum Chordata; class Mammalia; order Afrosoricida; family Tenrecidae; genus Nesogale; species Nesogale talazaci. Next base: position 30,940 of record PVJH01014373.1, read on the forward strand.
CTTGAAAGCTTCTTTATAATGAACTCTTGTGATTATTCTATGTCTTGTGGGAAAACCCTTCAAGATTATATCTTTGGAATTCCACTAAACAATTACTATAACCTGCTGAGATGACAATGAAGTCTTGAATTTAACTAGCTTAGCAGTCCTCCTTCACTAGTTTCATTGGATCCTTTTTTAAAAAGGCATCCTAAGAAGACTAAAACAAGTATATTACTGAGATAACTTGTCTGTAACCATCTACTAATCACAGTGGCATTTTTAAACATATTTTGTTTATAATAAATCCATGTGAATAAATCCATGCATGTATGATCTGGGATCATAAAAGCAGTGTGCATTTTTTTAATTATCTTCATATTTTAAACAACACAATCTCTCAGAATTCAATCTGCCCCAAACCAAATGCACTACCACTGAGCTGACCCTACACAGGGTTTTCAAGACTATCAATTCTCTTTTTATTTTATTTTTAAAATTTTTTATCCTAACCCCAACTCCAACCCCTACCCCAATCCCTAACCCTAACCAGGACTATCAATTCTTACAGAAGCAAATAGTCTCATCTTTTTCCTGTGGAGCAACTGGTGAATTTGAACCACCAACCATATGGGTAGCAGCCCAACACTTATTCTACAGCACAAGGGCTCCTTCAGAATTCAACACTAAAAAAAATCCAATTAGGACATACACAAAAAATATAAAGAGACATTTCACAGAAACATATTATAGAGATGGAAAATAAACCCATGAAAATATGTTCACCATTATTAGCTATTAGGGAAGTGCAAATTAAAAGCAAAATGTGTCATCACAGCACATCTAACAAGAATGGATGGTGTAAAACAGGGTGACAACACCCAACATGCAGAGAAGCCCAATTATTCATATTATTCCTGGTAAAAATGTGAAATAGTGCAGCAATTCTGGAAAGGAGTTTGGCAGTTTTTGAAGAACTAAAGACACACTTCCATGCAAGCCAGGAATTGGAACTCATTTGAATTTATCTCAGAGAAATGCAGACAGACAAGGAGCATAAACCCCCAAATGGAACTTTTTTCAAAGCTATGTACTTAGTTTAGTTTACAGAACAAATTTATCACCTTCGAAATATGCTCCAATACACTTAATACACTTGTTAATTCTACGATTCCATTCTTGGAAACATTTTTAAAACTTGTGTGCTTAGATGGCTGACAGCACCTCCCTCATTTTTTCCCTTCAACTCTTCTACATCATCAAATCACTGTCCTTTCATGCCCCTCTTCATTCACTGAAGCAGAAGAAGCTGCACAAAGTGAGAGGCGAGTAAGGTGCTTGTGGCAAGAGAGGCATGCTGTTTCTTGCTGCAAACTGACGATCTGAGATGGTTGCATGACCAGATGCACTGTCGTGGTGGCAAAAGCAGCCCTTCTTTATTCCACTCTGTTCTGCAGTCTTTTCAAAACCTCTCAATAGAAAGCTTTATCAACAGTCTGACCTGGTGGAATGAACTCCAAATATACTACTTTTCATTCATTCAGGAAGTGGGCATCCAGAACAAGGTTTGCCACCCATCGGCATTTCCCCATTTCTGAAAAGAAAAAACCACCAATACACTTAGTTTACTGCATAAGCATAGCATTGTCTTTGTAAGCGGTGTTCCATATAGCACCGCTTTATATGTTTTATAATTTTTTTTAAAAAACTTAAAAAAATTTTATATGGTGAGAAACATATAAAACGGAGAAAAACAACAGTTTCTGCAGTGTTTTTCTCAGGCAGGAAGCAAAAGTTCACATGCTGTCGCCTCAAATCGACCATCACAAAAAACGAGGTTCGAATGGAACTTTTACAAAAAGATTCACTGTGACCAGAGAGAAGCTCCCCAGGTGACACCATCAGGTGCACTAATTCAGAGTAAGTTGTTTGATGCTCGCTAGTTGGAAAAATGAGTACTGCCAAAGTTTCGCTCCACCCAATGCAATTCTGGCTTAGGTGGGGTACCCCCTCATATGTGAACACAAAACCTGTACACTAATGTTTGATGCTGTTAGGTGTCATCAAGTCAGGTCTCACTCCCAGTAACTCTGTACAACTAATTGAATCGCTTTATTCTGACTGTACTTCTTCCAACATGGATTCATTCATTCTCTTGGCAGTCCATGGATTAGTCAATATTCTTATTATATTACAACACTAAACTCAAGAGCATAAATTCCTCATTGGGCTTCTTTATTCATTGTCCAGCTTTTGCATACTGTGGTAGTTACCTAATTTCATGTCGACTTGAAGATCTACAAATGTGTAGGGATGATATTCAAGTTGTCAATCAGTTTACAATCTATTGGTGTGGTCTTCTCTTAAACAGGGCCCTGTACACAAAAGAATAAAAATCATATCATTGTGTGCCCACTCTTCTGACATGATCACTGAAGATAAAAGGGAAAGAGGCAGACAGAGTGGAGGAATCCAATGGTGCCCTGCTACCAAATGATATAGTATCTGGGATCTTAAAGGCTTGAAGGTGAACAAGTGGCCATCTAGCCCAGAAACAGAATGGAAGAATGGGAAAAACCCACATGGAAGAAACACACTAACCTGTGTGATCATGAGGTGTCAAAGGGAGTGGCTATCAAGCATCAAAGAACAAGAATCATATCACTACGAATGAGGGGGGAGCAGGGTGGGGACCCAATTGGACACCTTCTTACAGGAGAGTCATGGGGAGGAGACAGGTCAGTCAAGGTGCAGTGAAGTGGTGATGAAGCATAAAACTTTCCTCTAATTTCTGAAGACTTTCTCATGGTCCCAATTCTATCTCACATATCCAGCTGGAGGAGGTGGTACACTGGTAGAGATGGGAAATGGAAATACAGGGAACCCAAAACAGATGAACCCCTTGGGGTCAGTAGTAAGAGTGGAGCTCAACTGGGTAGGTGAAGGGAAGGTGGGGGTAAACAGTGGGAGCCAACTACAAGGATCTACACATAACCTCCTATTGGGAGGACAGATATTGGAGGCATGGGCAAGAGGAGACACCTGGCAGTGTAAGATATGACAAAAATAATAATTTATAGAATATTGAGGGTTAGAGGGGAAGGGGGGAGCAAGGATGGAGGAGAGGGGATGAGAAGCTGATATCAGGAGCACAAGTGGAAAAGCAAGTATTTGGAGAACGATGATGGCAACAGGCATGTGAAGGTGCTTAGAACAATGTATGTATTGTGAAAAGCGAAGTATGTCCCCCAATAAAATGATTTTTAAAAATCCAGAGCTCTGGAAACCTACCCCCTTCCCACCTCTGCCTTCATCTTCCTGTTGGGGCAACGGTCTGAGACCCCATGGTTCTACCGCCATTGGATCCACACAACTTCGCACCCACCAAAACTATGATATTCTTGCATTCTGCATCATTGCTTGTGGCTCCAAGAGTCTGAAGAGGGATTGTGGACTAGTATCAGACTTATAAGCTTGAGCTGGACTGGGCTGGGATGTTTTCTTAATGTATGATTGCTTCTTGATATAAAGCTTTTTCTTGCACATATATTTTTCTTGCACATAAATCCAGTGTCACTGGATTTGTTTCTTTTGCCAACCTGGTATAGCACACATGCATAGAGGTGATTAAAAATATGACTGGGGATGGGCTGAGCCCCAGTGGCATAGTGATTGTGTGCGGGGCTGCGGCCCACTGGGTTGGCGGTTCAAATCCAGTAGCAGCTCTCCAGGAGCAAGGCTGGGCCTCCTACTCCCACCAGAGGGCAGTGATGCCCCCCCTGCAAATATGACTGGGGAAAAGTGGATGCGTGTGTTAGTCTGCATAAACTAGAGAAATGAATTCCTAAACACTCATATGTATTTAAGCAAGAGGTTTTAGGGTCTTAAAGGCTTGAAAGCAAAGAAGAAGCAACAAGGCCCACGTGGAAGAAGCACAACAGCCTGTGTGACCATGAGGTGTCAAAGGAATCAGGTATTAGGCATCAAAGAACTAAAAATTATGTCATTATAAATGAGGTGGTGTACAGATTGGGGATCTAAAGCACATTAATAGGTGAAGCAACATCCCCTTACAAAGGGGTTGCAGGGAGGAGATGAGCCAGTCAAGGTGCAGTGTAGCAACAATGAAATATGCAACTTTCCTCTAGTTCTTAAATGCTTCCTCCCACCCACTATCATGATCCCAATTCTACTTTGCAAATCCAACTAGACCAGGGGAAGTACACTGGAGCTGGAACAATGAATTCATGACAGATGATCCCTTCAGGACCAGCGGTGAGAGTGATGATATTGGGAGACTGGAGGGAAGGTGAAGTAGAAAGGGGGAACTAATTGCAGGAATCCACATATGACCTCTTCCTTGGGGTACGGACAATAAGAAAGTGGGTGAAGGGACACATAGGGCAGTGTATGATATGACAAAATAACAATCTATAAATTATTAGGCATTCATGGGGGAGGGGAAGTGAGGAGGGAGGGGAAATATGGGTAGCTGATACCAGGGGTCTAAGTAGAGGGAGGATGTTTCAAGAATGGTGATGGCAACAAATGTGCAAACATGGTCTGCATACAATTGATGTATGTATTGATGATACGAGTTGTATGAGCCCCCAATAAAATTATATATATACATATATATACATATATACATATATCAAAGCAGTTTATATACAATAGCAATTGAATATTGAGAAAATATCCCAGCCTAGGACGGATCAATCCCATATTAGTTCATACATCTGATACCAATCTATAAAGTCATCTTCAGACTCATGAATACATGTAATGATACCGAATGCAGGAGGATTATGGGCCAGTGGTTTGGAAGTCTTGGGATCCAGTGGTGTTATCAGCATCTCAGCACTGGCAGGGGTCCTATGTGGCTTCTCCAGCTGCAGAGGTCTGGTTGCATCAGGGTAGATCCATGTGGCTTCTCCAGCTCCCAGGTGTAGAACCATGTATCTTGTCAGTAGAGCACCTCATGGAGTGAGCAGAGAGAGATAAGTGTCTCTTGCCTCCACGGAGAAAATACAGGAGTTCCCAGAATTTTCAGGAAAAAGCCATGCCCACCCAGAAGTCTCATTGGTATTATCTTGATTGATAGGTCAGACTCCACACCTTCACTTGTAATCCTCTCAAATTGACACCAGATTCTATCTGCCACAGGAGCATAAATGGTTTTTCTTTATTGTTTCTTATTAACTGTATGTGTATCTACAATTATTTCAAAATTAAAGTTTATTAGAGAGAAAAAATGCCCATAGGTTGAAAATGAAGAAGATTCTATAGCCTGGGTATGATTTGAGATCCATAATGGAGAATATATGCATTATTACATAAAATACAACTCAAGCACTAGTTGAAATGTGTTGAACCTGAACAATTCCCTCCACTTATTAATTTGGCTATTTTCTTATTCTTTCCATTTTATGTATTATCCTTTTTTTAAACTTTTTATTTTGATGTAGGTAAAGACTTACAGAGCAAATCATTTTTCTATCCAATAACTCCTGTGCATTTTGTTTTGTGACACTGACTGCAATTTGAACACAGTAATAGCATTCTTCCCACTTCCTCCCTGGGTGTTCCATTTTCATCCATCCTTCTTTCCCATCCCATCCTGTCTTCTGAACTTTGCCACTGAGTAAATGCTATCTTTGGATCTTGGATGATCGATTTTTCTAAGGAGTCCATAGCTTCTTAGAATCATTGTTCACCTTATAGACCTATTAATTTGACTGAAAGTTATGCTATAGGAGTGAATTCAGTTTAACTTCATTTTAAATCTGTGGTATTTTTTTTCTTTAGTGGTGTTGTAAGCATCTCAGCACTGGCAGGGGTCTCTATGTGGCTTCCAAGTTACAGTCTTGGAACTTCCACTAGTCTCATTCAACCAAAGAGTTTAGTGTTCTTTATGGTTTTGAGTTTGGCTTCCTATTTTTCTCCCACAATATTAAGTACCTTCTCATGAAATGCTTTCCAGAGAAGGTAGCCATGGCAGTTGGACAGACACCCTTCAGTTCTTCTGGTTTTGGAGTCAGGGAGTCTGCAGGTCACATGCTCCAGTCATCACTGGATGAGTTGTTTCCATGTGCCTTTTATTTTCTTCACTATTTCTTCCCAACAGGGAGAGAGAAATAGCTGCACGATGGCTGCTCACAGCTTTTTGGACTCCAGGTGCTCATCAAAATCGGATGTAGGGCATTTTCTTTGTGGATTATCTTGTACCAATTGACTTTGACATCACTTGAGACTATGGTGCTGAGTCTCTAGGCCGAACTTATTCCCTCAAAGTGTTTTCTTATTGCTGAAATGTTCTCATAACTGGAGTAACTTTAATATAAAAGTGATGTTACAAATGTGTGCCAGGGTGAAATACAAAGTTAACATCTCATTTCCAGACCTTCAAATTGTTTCTCTGTGTCTTATGCAAAGATGTATCTATAAGATGTGACAACATATCCTTGACAAAAGCACATACTAGATATGGTTATAAACTCAGCTCATAGAAATCAAAAGAAGCTTGGGAAAGAAGTAATGTCATTCAACATAATGCTATTTTTAGCAAGAAAGTGGTAAAAATAAAGTACAGGAGAACAGAGATCATTTTTTAAAGCTCTAATAAAGTATCCAAGCTGAAACAAACACTATCCAGATATATACAGAGTAACCATTAATTACAAAGCTATATTATTTAAAAGAGGATGCCTCAACAACAGAAGATGAATGAGGCTATGGGGTGTGAGAACACAGATTACTAAATTGTAATCTATAGAGAGTAGCACTATTCAGAGGGTGGCAGAAAGTGGATTAAGCCTGAACAAGATGACAGGAACTTTCTAGCTAAATAAGTTTTTGTTGCTACAATAATTCTGCATAAAATACATAGTTTCCATGTCTTCCTTTGCACACCCCCCATCACTGTTCCCTTGTTACCATCTTTCACTAGTGTGCTATGTTTGGTAGAATTAATGAACCAATATTGATGCATTATAAATAAAGTGATAGCTTACAATTAGGTTTACCTTGTATTGCACAGTTATGAGGAATTTGAAAATACATGATGTCATGCACTTACCATTACAGTGCATGCAGAACAATTTCAGTGTTCTAAAAATCCTCAATATACCACCTCTTCATCCCTTTGACCTCTGATATGGTCTCTAGTGCTTTGCCTTTACCAGAATGTCATGTGGTTGGGATTACACACTATTGAGGGTTTTTTCTTGTCTCACAAGCAATGTGCATGTAAGCTCCTCCATGTCTTTTTGTGGTTCATTAAGTCAGTTCCTTTTATCACTGAATAATCTTCCACTGTATGGATGTACTACAGTCTACTTACCCATTCATTTTTCTGAAGGAAATCTTAGTTAGCTCTAGTTTCGGACAATGAAGAGTAAAGTTTCTATAAACACTTGTGTGAAGGTTTCTGTGTGGGCACAAATTCTCCAGTCAGTTGGATTAAATGAAACACGACTGCTGGACCATGTGGTAAGATTATATTTAGCTTGAAGAATCTTTTTTGCTCCAAGATCTACAAGTTAGTCATAGGTTAGTTAACATTGGAGGTATTCACAGGACTCAAGTGGGCTATTAGGCTTCAATACAGGCTACAAATTGGGCTTAGCTTACTCTCTGTATTTCATTGTGACAGTAGCAATGACCCAGGACATATTCTTCTCTTGGTTGTGGAAGATGCATGAGAGGTCAAGCTATAGCAGACCCATTAAAAGTTCTGCTCATATCACAACAACTAACAACTCATTGGCCAAGAATTACATGGCACAGAACACAGTCATTGTCAGAGATGGCAGTTTCTTATACTCCACTGGAAAACACGGCAAAGACAGACTGTAAAGGAATGGAATTGTTTGCTTGCTTACTGTTTGTTTTGTCTGACTTTCTAGATATGTAAATCTTTTTTTCCCCCACATCACTGCCCTAGTGGGAGTAGGAAGCCCAGCCTTGCTCCTGGAGAGCTGCTGCAGGATTCGAACTTTTAACCCTGTGGACCGCAGTCCCGCATACAACGACTGCACCACCAGGGCTCAGCAAGGATAGGTAAATCTATAGAGACAGTTACTAGGTTAATAATTACCTAGGGGCATGGCACGGGGGGCTGGGGGGCAATGGGTAACCAACAATAATGAGTCCAAGAAGGCAATGTCCTACAACTGATTGTGGTGAGGATTGCACAACTCTCCTTAATATAATTGAATAATTACATTGTATGAGGTGTGAAGTATATGTTAATAGAACGAAAAGAGAGAATGAAACTATAATTCATGCTGTTACATTCGTCGGTGTGACTCTGAAACCATAATTTCCTTGATTCTCAGTTTTCCCATCTCTACAATGAGAATATCTAGTGAACTTTTGGAGTTATTATGAAAAGCAAATGAGACTATGTACATAAAAGATTTCTAAGTTTTAGAAAACTCTACACATATAAAGTGTTTGAAAGGAAAAGGTTTGTCCCTAGTAGATAGATACTTTCCGGTAACAAAAGCAAAGATGTCACCTAGCAAAATTTTTATCTTCTTGCGATTAATCAACAAGAGCTACAAAAAAAACCAAAAAACTTCAGACATGTTTCCAGAAAAATCACATTGATGAGGATTTCCACAGTGCACACTATAATTATAAACCTTTAAGCAGAATTAAGACTAGAGATTCAGAAAATTAGAGACAATTCAGAGAGAAGTATTAGCATTTTACATTTTTAAACACTAAGAATATCAAACAAGTTTTCTTATTAAAGGCATTACCTCTAGTACCTTATATCAATATTTTCCCAAGTAATGGTTTCACTGAGCCAGCCCCAACTATCCTTCACTCTCCTTCACGGTCAGCTCTCACTCCCATCAACACCTTTGAGCTCATTCACCCTAAGATCTTCTCAGTGCTTCCCAGTGTCCCCAACAAGGCCCACTCTCCAAACAAACTTTATTTTCATCCATCAACGATCCAATCTTCAATCAAATATCCATTTATGCCCTCAGCCAACCCTTTTCACTCCATCAGTGTGCCCATGTTTCTAGCCCCTTACCAACCTGTGTGACCATCCACCTTATATCCATCCAACATTTACAGAACACCCTTTGCTACTGAGCTAGGCACAAGAATAGTCACTCTGCTAGCATCAGGGTTCAGAAACAAGTTAACAGATAATGATGTCACAGCATGAAAAGTGCTTCCTGGATAAGCAGAGCACTGAAGCAGGGCAATGAGGAGACCTGTACTCAGAGAGCAGAGACATTAGAAACAACTTTCTGAAGTGGGTGATATTTTTGCTGAAGCTTAAAGGGAAATTGGGCATATGGAAGGTGGAGAAAGAGCAGTATGCACATAGACAATTACAGAAACCAAGATGAGCCTGAAGACATTGTGTAGTTTAGCCTCATAGTTCTATGGTAAGATGACTAATCAGAAATTAGATTAGCCAAATAGAGAACAGGAGAAAGGTCAATAGAGGGATTCGCTTCAGCTGTAGTTTGAAGTCCTCGGAAGAAAAGGTCAGATTCTAGTTTACCCTCCATTCCTTCAGCTTTCCCAGCTTTCAGGTGTAGATGTAGAGATCTCACCTCAAAGACAGATTAGAAAAATCTGTTAAACGGCAAGAAAGAAAGAGAGAGAGAGAGAGAGAGAGAAACATTCAAAACTAGAAGAGGAACCGTAGTAGATTGTTTCCAAGACAGTGCAAATGTTTTTGACATTGTCAGATGCTTGCTCCCATAATGCCTGCTCCTACATGCCACACATTTAGAACTAACAGTAGTCACACCTTCACGGAGGGAAAAATAAAATTCCCAACAAGCCACAGGGAACTGAGGAAGTGTCACACATCTCGGACTGGGAACACTGGCATCCAGATAGGCGCCAGTCATTCTGTAGCACTCAGGGGATGCTTGCCAAGTGATTCCACGGGCTTCCATCATTAGAATAAACCACTGACTAGATGACGTGCCCTGCCATCGAGGAAACGGAAACTAGAGCAGACATGGAACCCGTCTTGTTTTCCACCTGTGCCCATCCTTACCTGGAGTAGCACCAAGTAGGTGGTGGTGGTCCCTGGGGACAGAGTAGAAAGGGGCACGCAGATGGATCCCCAAGTCTTTCGTCTGTGGAGCCGCTGCTAGGCAACGTTGCCATGGGCAGCTGAGCCATGAACCATTCTCCACCAGGTCGGTGAAGAAACTTAAAGTGAACGAGCAGAAATGCCCTTTATACTCAGGGCCAACAGTTCCGCCCGGCTTCCCCCCATTCGCCTCGGGTCCATCTCTGGACGCCCCCTTCCTCAGTGCTGCCCCGCCGTGACCCTCTGCACAGCACCGCCTGGGCCTGCACCAGCCTCACAGTAGCTTGCATGCCCGGGTCTATCGCTGTAGTCGCTGCGTCCATTGATCCACTCAGGGGTATACAGCCGCAACAACGTGATACATATATAGACACAGCGACAGATATTTTAATAATGAATGCTTTATTGTACGATGTGAGCAGTATAATCGGGCTGATTTCTGCAGAGTTTTGAAGGATTTTTAAACAAATCTTTCTTTTATAGCATTTTATTCTCCTCGACAGACAGCGAGCTTCTCCATTTTGCTAGTGCCCTTTGACTGTTCAACAACATTTTAGATATGATTATCATTCATATATTGGTGGGAGTCTTGTGAATCAATGCTCTGCTTTTGGGTATAGGCAGGATGATGTTTTTGTAGCTTTATTTATAGGTTTGAAGAAGATGGAAGCAACTTTGGTATCCATGGAAATAAATTATAATTCATTTATCTGTGGTCATTAAGACGATAGTTCCTATAATTATAGTGAGACCTATGGGGATGATGGAATGTTAAGAGAAAAAAGTGGGAGGAAGCATAAGTATGCTATAATTATGTCCAAAAATTCAACGGAAAATAATGAAACTAAATTTGCCAAAATGCTAGCAAAAGTTGTGTACGAATGGGGAGATCATATGCAATAATTTTCACTTCCCAAAGCAGTGCTCAGCAAAAGGCCATTGTTGTCTTCCAGGTAAGCATTGGCCCTTTTCTCTGCGTTCATATGATTTCAGCAAAGTTGACTGTCTATCCCTTTTACCCTTTGGCTTGATTGGCTTATCCCCTTTACCCTTTGGCTTACCCTTTGGCAAGCCAAGATTGCCAGAAGGAATTAAACATCTACTTCTAGGAAAATTATTTGAACTACTTAAAAAAAAGAAAACTCTTTCTCTTGTAAGGGGATAGGATAACAGGCTGGAGCTGGAGGTAGCCATATTGTCCCCAAGGAGGGATTGGCTATCTGTGAAAGGAGGCAAGACAGAGAAAGCAGAGACTAGAGACAGACATGAATCCTGGGAACATTGTTTGAGTCCCTGGATCAAAGCACAAGAGATATCAGACTACCTCTAGGTGTTCAGCTACATGAGCCAATGATGGTTTTGATGTTTTTCTTTCTTTTAATTTACAACACAAAGAGTTTGGTCCAATAAATTAATCTGATTCTATGCTATTTTTTTAAAAAGAGCATATATTTCCTTATGCACTCTAAAACATTATAAAGTTTGCACTCCTTTCTAGGCCTGCCCTAGAAGTGGAGCTGAACATCTCCACTTTTAATATCAGGATTCCAGAAATACCTAAAATCCTGGTTTGATGTCACTTGGCCACTAAAGTTCCTGAAGGATTTAAATAGGGGGAACAAAGTAATGGCGAAGGGCTCTATTATAAGTTAGGCTTATATTTGATACTTCCCAGGAATGGGTGACTTTTTGATGTCTCTCCAGCACCCCTTCCCTTCTTTTGGAACAGCATCTCTACCTCTTTGGGAGAACTAGTTCTCTTTCAACTTCTGCCATCAATAGGAGATCATCTGACTTAAGTCATTCTTTGTTGTTCTGGGATTTTTCAAATCAGAACTATTATTTGATAAGAACTCTTCTGTCTCTGGAGTTGAGGTTGAAAAAATGCTAATGCCCATGTCTCTGCCCTTAATAGAGGATGCTAGTCAGAGAGAATGAAGCTGACTTGCTCAGAAAAGCAGAGGCAAGTGATAGTCTAAAAGGGGCAAATTATCCCCCCTCCTTCCCATCCACCCATTGGCCAAACCCATTGCCACTCGGTCCATTCCAGTTCCTAGCAACCAAGTGAGGACAGCATAGAATTGCCCTCTAGTTTCCCAGGCTACTAATCCTCCTGGTGTCCATGGCCACATCTTTCTCCCATGCAACGGTGGTGTGTTCTAATCATCGAACCTTTGGTTAATATCCAATCACTTTAACCACTGGACCACCAGAACTTCTTGCCATACTTTGATTGTGTGATTTAGCAAAGTCCTTTTTTTTCGTCATGAGGTACACACTAATAGTAAGTCTGATTTTGTTTTGTTTTGAGGTATACCTGTACCTACAAACGATGCACTCACATACACTGTCTTACACAGATATAAGCATATGCTTTTATTTATGTAATCACAGGCTGTTATGATGACTACACTATTACATAGGCCAAACCAGCCTCCAGCAAGGTCGGTATTGTTGGCTTTCTAGCAGAAGCATGAGGTCCCAACTCTTTGTCTGGGAAAAAGCTATGGGAATTAGGGAAGCAACTTCCTTTCTTACCACTCACCCAGGTCACAGCAGTCAGTTACCCACATGGCTATGGACAGGGACAGTGACAGGAGAAAAAGTAATTTTCCTACCCTGTGCGACTCATTAACTCCTTAGCAGTGGCTTTCCCCTCTTGCCAGATTCAGTGTCTCACAGATGAACACCATTTCTTTGTATTTTTCTGTTGTATTGTAGAGGAGGCTCAGGACAATGGGTTGCATACACCACCTTCTCCCCAGAATGCTCAAGAGCCTTAGTTTTATTTTTTATTATCTATTAATTCCTATTGTCAATGAGATAGGAGTTTGCATTACAGATGATCAACTTTATACTCAGCCATTTTAAACACCATAACTATTAAGTTTACCTCTCTCCTACTCCTTGATTTCTTACTTTCTCGTGAACTACCATCCTCCATTTCACTCAAGTTCAAGTCCATCTATCAGCTCATCTATTTCTTGATCGTCCTGCCCTTGCCCCACCCCCATCCTGCAAACTCCAAATATGTTGCGTTTGGTATAAAAGTCCTTTATCTTTTCCCACTCCTATGGCAATCATTTTATACGCTATTTGTTCCTTTGTGATTGCCTAACTTTACTCCATATCCATCATGCCATGAGGAGCTTGGTCTCTTCACTGACTTTATTAATGCGTATTATTTTCTCACGTGTGTGTACCAAAGGTTCTCTCTAGCTTTGATGGGCATTTAGGTTGTTTCCAGCTTCTTGCTAGTGTGAACAGTACTGCAATGATCATGGGTGTCCTTAGATCTCTCCATGCTACGACTCTCACTTCTGTGGGAGACAGAGCCAGCAGGGGGATTGCTGCATGGAATGGAATTTCTACTCGTTTTCTGGGTAATGCCACATCATTTTCCACAGTGGTTGTATGTATTTACAGACTTGCCAGCAGTGTATGATGGTTCTAATCTCGTCACCTCCTCCAGAATTTGATATTTTATGGATAAAAAAAACCTTGCTATATTTTGGTTTGCATCTCCTGGATGACTAGTGATAATGACTATTTCTTCACAAGTTTGTTGGCCATTTAAGTATCTTCTTTGGTGAACTGCCTGTGTTTTCTCCCGATGTCTTAATTAGGTTATTTCTCTTTTTCTTATTAAGGTATTGCAGTTTTCTATAGAATTTAGAGATCAACCCCTTGGCTGTTGTCTCATTGTCAAATTTTTATCTCAGTGAGTTCTCTTTTTACCCCTTTGATGAAATCTCTTTTTTTGAGCTTATTTATTAATTTTTTAAAGTGAATCATTTTATTGGGGGCTCATACAACTCCCATCACAATCCATACAGACATCAATTGTATGAAGGCCACATTTACACACTTATTGCCATTATCATTCTCAAAACATCCTCCCTCCCTTCAGGCCCCCAGTATCAGCTCCCTATATTACCTTTCCTCCCCACCTTTCCCTTGAATGCTTAGTAATTTAAAAATTATTTTTTTCATACTGTACACTGTTCAGTATGTGTCCCAGCACTCGCTTCCCTGTTGTCCATGTTCCAGAAAGGAGTAGATCCCTGAAGTTGGTTCTCCCTTTCTATTTCTCCATCCCTCCACCCTCCTGATAGTACCACTCCTATTACTAGTCTTGAGGGATCATCTATCCTAAATTTCCCATGTTTTCAACTTCACTGTACATCTCCTGGTGTAGCTGGATTTATGTGGTAGAATTGGGGTCATGATAGTGGGTGGGAGGCAGCGTTTGGGAACTAGAGGAAGGTTGCATATTTCATTACTACTACCCTGTATCTTAACTGGCTCATCTCTTCCTTGTAACCCCTCTGCAAGAGAATGTCACCTCACCTATTGATGGGCTTTGGGTCCCCAATCTGTAACCCACTAGTTAATAACAATGTAATTTTAGCTCATTGATGCCTGACACCGGATCCCTTCACCACCTCATGATCACACAGGCTGGTGTGCTTCTTCAGTGTTGGCTTTATTGCTTCTGAGCTGAATGGCCCTTGTTTACTCAAGCCTTTAATACCTCGGATGCTATATCTTTTGGTGGCCGGGCACCATCAGCTTTCTTCACCACATTAGCTTATGCACACATTTGTCCTCAGCGATCATATCAGGAAAGTGAGCATGCAAGGTTATGCTTTTTAGTTCTTGAAGCCTGATATCTAATCCCTTTGACATCTCATGATTCCACATGCTAGTGTGCTTCTTCCATGTGGACTTTGTTGCTTCTGAGCTAGATGGCTGCTTGTTTACTTTCAAGCCTTTAAGGCCCCAGACGCTCCATCTTTGATAGCCGGGCACCATCAGCTTTCTTCATCACCTTTGCTTATGCACACATTTGTCTTCAGTGATCGTGTCAGAAAGGTGAGCATCTTGGAATGCCAATTTAATAGAGCAAAGTGTTCTTGAACCAAGGAAGTACTTGAGTGGAGGTCCAATGCCCATCTGTTGTCCTACTACTAACCCTATAAGTATGCACGTTAATCTCTATCCCCATCATCACTTATAAATATATGCCCCTATGTACATATCTGTATTTGAACCTCTATAAATGCTCATTATCCCCCAGTTCCTTCCTCTATTTCCATTTGCTTCCCTCTTGTCCCACTATCATGCTCAATCTCCATTTGGGTTTCAATATTTTCTCTCTGTTACATTAGTTTTAATCAGTCCCTGTTGGCTTTCTCTCATCCACCTTGTCACTGAATTTGTATCAATTGTTATTCCCTTTTTCCTGCGCTGATGGACATCACTACCTTCCCCCTCCTCCCCCTCTCTCATGTCCCCTACCCTGGAACCATCAGCCCTGTCATTTCGCCTCCAAACTCTTTGTCCAGTCTAAATCTTTTGATGCATGCAAACATCTTTTCAATAGTTCCTAGTCATCATTTTTGTCATCTACTGTGTATTTCCTTTATTGTACTTGATACTGTCTCTGTGCCCTGCAGTAAAGTCTTTATGCTAGTCCCTGTTTTCTCACTGATGATCTTTAAAGCTCTGGGAATTACATTTAGGTTGATCCAACGTGAGTTCACATTTGTACATGTGGTGACGTATAAGTCGTTTCATTTCTCTACAGTTAGAAATCGATCTGTCAGTACCATTTGAAGAGACTATGTCTATACCATTTAATTTTTTGCCTTTACTGAAGGTTTTTAAGTAAATTAACTTCCAGATTTTCTATTCTGCTTAATTGGTCTTTGTATCTATAATTGTACCAGTGCAAGGTTGTTTTAATTATAGTGGCTGTGTAAAAGAGTCTGAGGTCAGGAACTGAGAGGCTTCCTATTTTGGTCTGGAGAAGTTCTTTGCTTATCCTGTATCTAAAGTTAATAATTAGTTTTTCCATTTCCTTAAAGATTAAAGTTGAGATCTGGTTCAGAATTGCATTATAGATAGCTGTGGGCAGTATTGACATTTTCACAACATTCCTTCTTAATCCATGAATATGTAATGTACTTCCATTTATGTAGATCCATTGGTTTCTTGTAATAGTGTTATGTAGTTTTCTTTGTACAGGTCTTTTGTATCTCTGGTTAGGTTTATTCCTAAGCTTTCCATTTTCCTGTGACTATTTTAATATTGTTTTCCTGAATTCTCACTAGTATACAGAAATGATTGATTTTTGTATGCTGGTTTTGTATTCTACCATGTTGTCAAATCTTTCAACTGTTTACAATAATTTTTTGTTGAGTTTTTGGCATTTTGTATATATAAAATTATACCATCTGAAAATAGGGACAGTTTGAATTTTATGGCTTCTTCTGCTTTCTTCTTGCTATATAATATCACTGGCTAAGACGTCTAGGACAATGTTCACTAAATACAATGGCAGAGGCATACTTGTCTGCTTCCCATTTGCAAGAGGAAGGCTTTAGCTACTCCCCTTTGAGCTAAGTATTAGTTTTGTGTACAAGTCTTTATTGTGTTGAGCAATTTCCTTTCTATTCCTATTTTATTCTTATCAGGAATTGGTATTGGATATTTTCAAATGCCTCTTCTGTACTGTTTGACATGACTTCATAGTTCTCATTCTTTATGTGGTGGATTACATTGATTGTTTTTCTAATGTTGAATTATACTTGCATGCCTGGTATTAATCCCACTTGAGCATGGAGTATTGCTTTTTGATGTGATTGGATTCTATTGGCCTGTATTTGAGAATTTTTAGATCTGTCTTCATGAGAGAAATGGTCTAATTTCCCTTTGTTTTAAGATGAGTCATTTAATATAAGGCATGCCACTCGATAATCTGGAAATGTTTTATCTCAAAAATATACCAAATTTATGAAGAAATATCAATTCATGGTTTGAAAATCTACAACTCATTGCATAGAAACTTTTCATTCATCACAGGAGAATTTCAAGTAGAGATGGGCAGTGTTCCAAGTATATTGGATTAAAAAGTTAAAAGTCCAAATTAATTGGAATTTTGAAGCAAGCGATTGATATTTACATCATTTCATTGCATGTAATGGTTTTATGGCATGGTAAGTATTGAAGATATTTGCTGTTTCCTGAAAGCGACTCTACAAAATGTGCCATGGATATGTAATGTATCCATGGTTAGCATTATTTAGTACACTTATGAAAATGGTATGAGTTTTTTTGGCTTACACACTATTTCCAAGAAATGGAAGACAAATTTAATGATGTTGTACAAATGCATTTACTGTTTTATTAACTAAATAATCAAAGACAAAGTGGTAGTGTGCAATTTCTACTTTCTCAGATTTTATGGGAAAGGGATAAATTTGAAACTGAAATAAAAGGAAAAGTTATTGATGTTATAGCTAGTGAAATATGAACAGAGGCCTGGGGGAGCCAGCTGCAAGTCTTGGACTATTGACCACAGGTTAGAAGTCCACACTCACCAGTTACTTGATGAAGCAAAAGGAGGCTCGCTGCTCCTGCGAAGAGTGAAAATGCAGCAACCACAGGTAGGGCTGCTATGAGTTGGATTCACTCACGAGCAGTGAGTTTGGTTCACTGGGACAGGAAGGAGCCTTGGTGATGCTGTCACTTAGACATTCGCTTCTAAATGCAAAGTTAGCAGTTCAAACCCACGAGCTGCCCCACGGGAGAGAAAAAAAGTCTGCTCCTAAAAGGATTTATGGCTTCACAAACTATATTGGGTTGGGTCATTGTGAATCAGAATCTATAGTGAGTTTGGTTAATGAGGCATGAGAATTCATTTTGACATGGAAAATTTGCACAATGTAAATCAATAATAATGATCTTACAACTTCTTTAATGAGAATAATAGCAGTATTATGTAAATTGATTGCAACAATGACAAAAATCTGAAGAGTTGCTTTTCAATTTATTCAATATCCTATTGAATTTGATGTTAATGATATGAGTTAAGAGTTCAACTTGGGAAATAATTTTTAAACTGAAATGCTTTTGCTTCAAAGTTAAATAACTTCTAGAAAGGATAAACCACCTTCACAAATGTTGCTGCAAATATTTTGAAAACATTATGCTTTGGTACTTGATTCACTATTGGAAAGTGTTTAATTATATTTGGACATTTTCTACTGTAAACATTATGAATTGTGCACATTTTAAGCATTTCTGTGTGAAAACACAGTGCCAAAATTGCAATCACTGGTAAAATACACTCTAGATTTATAAGAGTAAGTATGACAAAAAGAATGGACATTTTCTACTGTAAACATTATGAATTGTGCACATTTTAAGCATTTCTGTGTGAAAACACAGTGCCAAAACTGCAATCACTGGTAAAATACACTCTAGATTTATAAGAGTAAGTATGACAAAAAGAATGGACATTTTCTACTGTAAACATTATGAATTGTGCACATTTTAAGCATTTCTGTGTGAAAACACAGTGCCAAAACTGCAATCACTGGTAAAATACACTCTAGATTTATAAGAGTAAGTATGACAAAAAGAATGGACAAACAGTATACAATAGTACTGTTCAATAATTTTAATAAAAATAATTATTTATGCCTCTTTATTTTTACTAACATGGATTTTAGAAAATATAAATGTTACAGATGTGGGTTGCTTTACATTTCTACAGGGCAGTCCTGGTCTACAGTGTAAGGAATGGATCTCTCCCACAGACTGCCAGATCTTTGAGAAAAGAGACTAGATCTTGTTCTTTGTTTTTCCTTTGTGATTAGCATAAGAGTGATTTCTTGTAGTGGAAATCAAATGCATGCTCAATTTAATTGTATTTGAAATGGGACATTGTTCTCAGTTATGAGAAACTGCCCTCATATTGTGGACTTGCAGAATTTACCATCAGTGGCCATTAGAATTATAGTTTTTCACAACCAAGGACATACTATACATATCATTTTTTTCTCTTACTGTAGGTGCCAATTTTATGAGACTTTTTATTTACTTCTGAGTTCAAATATAGTGCTAAATATTTGTGGGCAATAATGAACTTTTTCCTTATTATAATGATTACTTCAGCACAAAGAAACAAATACAAAATGAAAGTATCAAGAAAGACAAAATTAAAGAATCCTGTGGGAGAAGAAAATGAGAAGGGAGAGAAAAGAGATTCTAGAAGTAGCTGAAAGTTCCTAAAGCAGAGATATGGACTGAGTGTCATCATAGACCCTGGATACTTCAAGGAGACCAACTGAACAAGATGAACACAAGACCCATGAAGCAATGACTGTCTAAATGGAATAGGACACCAGGGTTTCAAAAATAAGGTGTGAAACAATAAGACCTAGGACAGAAGTTGTATATATGAAAGCCTGGCTCTAGAAGGCTCCTAGAAAATGTTTTTTGTTAATTCTGAATGACTTTTGACCATATTTATAATTTGTTCAAGTCTTGTTTTTCACTGACATTTCTAGTTAAAGTGCACCAGAGTTGCATTACATCTTGTCTGATCTCCCATGACAGTGCTCAAGGAAGCAGAGAATAGGAGGGTTCCCAGTAATAGGCTTCTTCCATACCCAGCGCTACTTCATTAACAAAGCATCAAAGCATAAGGACTTTCATTGTGGGTCTTTCACCTAGGGGCTAAGCATGCTCAGCTGTAGTGTGGGGCAGTAGATGCCTATAAGAGACAGCAGTGAAGAGGAAAACCATCTTGCCAATAAGTACTCACCATGTATAACCGTACAAATAAACCATCGCTATTGAATCAATTCCAGAGCATGGCAACACACTGCTATAGAATTGATCCACAGGGTTTTCTTGGCTGTAATATACTTTTTAATCATTTTATTGGGGGCTCATACAACTCTTATCACAATCAATACATACATCTATTGTACGCAAACCACATTTGTTGCCATCATTCTTAAAACACTCTTCTACTTAGGTGCTTGGTATCAGCTCCTGATATTACACCCCCCACGCCCCATGAACCCTTGGCAATTTACAAATTATCACTTTGTCCTATCTTATACTATATGATGTGTCCCTTCACCTACTTCCCTGTTGTCTGTACCCCAGGGAGAGGGTTATATGTAGATCCCTGCAATTGGTTCTCCCTTTCTACCCCACATTTGCTCTACCCTCTTGAGTACCACCACTCTCACCACGGGTCCTGAAGGGATCATCTGTTCTGGATTCCCCATGTTTCCAGTTCTATCTGTACTAGTGTGCATCCCCTAGTTGGATTTGTAAGGTAGAATTGGGATTATTGGGGGTGGGGGGCAGGGGGAGGAAGCTTTACTGTAATATTTATAGTAACATACCAGGCTTTTCTTCAGTGGTGCCACTTGGGTGAGTGCAGATCACTAAACTTTAGGTTAATAGTTGTGGGAACAGGACCAGCATGCAGGGAAGTGAAGGAGATGAAGCCACCAACACGGGCTCCAGAGACCTGGCTTTATGATGCAGATCTAACTTGAATACTAGCTTTTGCAAGGTTGATATAAGTTTCAATGACCAATCACACTTCCTGGTTTCCAAATATTTCCTTATATGGTCATGGGTTTGCAGTATGAAAAATTGACCCACACTGTGGGCTATGTAAATGAGGTGTAGCTGGCTGAGCCAGCTATCCAATCACATTACAGGATTTTATGGTTCAATCATTACAGGAACGTAGCTGTACTATGGAGAAATTGGAAGTATTGTGATAGGCTGTTTCTCAGAGGTCTAAAGCAGGACAGCAGGTGAGCCTGGGGTGCGTGGATCCAGCTACCTAATGGTATGGATACTCAGCGGCTTCAAGACCACTCCAGGATGCACAACATCATCCTGCACTTTCTATGCCTCTTTCCCAGATCCACAGGTCCTGTCAAGAATACCCCCACAGGATATTCCCTCTTTTCTAGTCTAAGCTAGGAACTTCCATTAACACAATGCTTTGGTGGTCTCATGATGAAGTTTTAAATGTAAGCATTTTCACAATGCAATCCCACTTCCAGCTAAAAGGAGAGTACAGAAATACAAGAAAAAATTACTGGGGGTAAACCATGACAGAAACTTTCTTCCAAATTCATCAAAAAAAAGACAACAAAAGTATTAGTCAAATTAATTACATCAACTCAAAATTAACATTAATTATGTCAAGTCAAATTATGCAAAAGTTGAAAAAAGTTTTGATTCCATATTCCCAAAAGATAACTTTGCTGGCGCCTTAGGGCAGAAGTTACATCAAGGCAGGTTTGATATTGAGTCAAAAAAATAGCTGTATAGCGGGGGTCACAAATGGTTTTAACTAATTGCCACAAATTGTCTACATCATCTGCTAGAAGGGCCACTGAGTGTTGCAATGAGGTTATTCCCACTTGGAGAAGGCCGTTAATTGGGTATTGACTAAGACCATTGTCATGTTAGTTGATAAATTGTTTAGCGCACTGGCAGTTTGGACAGACTGCTGAAGAGCAATGGCAACTGTAGGAGTTGCCAGCGCAGCAGTGATGGCTAGCACTATGGCAGCAACAATTGCAGAAATGCCAAAATCCCACTTCCATCCATGGATAACTAGATGTCTTCCTTAGCACAAGATCACCTTGCCAACCCTCCGTAGCATTAACTTGGAATCACAGCAAGCAGGGAATGAGGACCAGGGCTGCACTGGTGGCATTAGCAGGTCTCCAGCAGGAGCCTACCAGTCAAGCATGGTACAGTTAATTGAAGAACTGTACTTTTTGTCCACATTATTGGAAGAATTCCACATCAAAAAGAAAAAAAGAGCTTTGAACACAAGGGATACCAGAATAGGTTATGTTAGTCCAAAGGACCTGGGTAAAATTAAACATCATTATGAATGATGACCATCCCAGGTGGAGGCTATTGTACATTTTCCAGGTGTAATTCAGAGTGTACAGGTTGGCTTCAAGCATACCCACAAAGGTTCTCCAATCTATGAAACCTGAAGATCCACATATATAGGGGGATCACAGATTCATCTGTCTGTGTGGAATTTCGTTTTTCAAATGGCACAGTGTGTTTGAAGGGTTGAAAAACATCTCTGGGGTCCAGTCAAAGATATGGAGTGCAAGCTGCTCTGAGTGGGCTTGTGCCAGCATTTCCTTAATGCACCCATGTAAGCATCTCGGGTCTTATATTTAAATCATAGGTATGGTCTAGCAAAGGGTGTAGCAGCCTTAAACTCAGCTGGCATGAGTTTGGGGCACAGGGGATAGGTTCCATCGATACCATGCATTTTACCAAAGGGGTTGTTGTAGTAAACAAAGTCTCCCATTGACAAATGGGCAATTTTAAGAAACCGAAAAGAACAACTGATGCTAGCAGCTCATAGACAAAACCCTTTAGAGTCATTAGCTAGCATAAAAGAAACAGCAATGTGATGCCAAAAACCTTCTTCAGGAGATGTCCCAGGGCCCCCCAATGTATTGTTTGTGGAACTAATTATGGATAACTGATAATTCCATACACAGACATTAATATAGGTGGATTGCGTACAGTAGCCCATGACAAAGGATCAGCATGACCATGAGAGTTAGCAGTAATAATAGCACAAATTAGCAAAAACAGGGTATAAGGTCCAGTCTCGGATCCTTCTGGAGACATATTCTGAACTTGATGGATTAAGATCCGTAAACTCCCCCAAGTCAGGTGCAGTCCTGTTCCCTCCATGCTGACTTCTGGGGCGACGTCTGCGTTGGCGTTGTGGTCCTCCACGGGGTGCTCGGGGGTCAGTGACAGTGGTTCTCCTCTGCTGGGCTCATCCTCCCTCAGAGACAGGTTCTCTATCACTGTGCATAGGGGGTCCATCTGCATAGAGTCACAATAATCAGTTACCCATTGGCCAGGTAATCAAATGGGCTTCTCTGATCCTTCTGGAAATACACAAGCAAAACCTCTTCCCTGGGTTAACAATGGATCCGGACCCTTCCACTCATTTGTGGATTGGTCCTTCCACTTGACCAATGGCAGAGGGATTTCCCCAGGAAAGGAAGACCCCAATGCTTGTATGTAGGAGGAAGGCCAGATTTATCGAACTGCAAAAAAAAATTAATGCTTCTGTTAGCCTGTCTTGCAGCCTCCTTCCCCCCATATGGTCCCTTTTCTAATTGTTTTTTTTTTTCAAAGCAGCATGGGCATGTTCAACAATGTCTTGATCTTGGGGGTTGTATGGAATACCAGTGGAATGAAAGCTATTCCAAGATGAACAAAATGCACAGAAGACAAGCTAGTATAAACTGGTCCATTATCAGTCTTCACAGCATAAGGAACGCCCATCACAAGCGTGGCAGTTTTGATTGCTGAAATTACAGCTGCTGCATCTTCTTTAGAAAGGGACATGGCAAAGATATATGAAGAAAGTGTATCTATAATAACATGTACAAATTTTAAACGACAAAATTGGGAAATAAGTGTCACATCCATTTGCCAAAGGGCATTAGGGCAAAGACCATGAGGGTTTACACTAATGGGTTGAAGGGGGTCCACCAGAAACAAAGGCCCACAGATGGAACACACATGAACTAGATGCTTATACATTGCTTTGGATAACTTAGGAAATAAACGACAAAAAAATAGCTAAATTATGGAATTGTCTGTGCATGTGACCAGCCAATTCCAGAGAGCGGATACTTAACAATTTATCAATTTGCTCATCACTGGTGGACAGGAAACCAGGTAACATTTGATGAGAGCGAATGTTGAATATAAACAGGGTAATTTCTTTGTTTTAATGACACTTGTATGGAGGCCATTGTGGCATGAAGAGTATCAGGGAAAGGTTTAATGATGGCAAAAGGCTTAAAAGGACATTGACAGCATATTGGCTGTCAGAAAAAATGTTAACAGGATTAGGGTAATCATGCACAAGTGCCCAAAAGAGCTAGCAAAAGTGTCAACAGAGCTGGCAATTCTTCTGCTGTACAGTCCCTAAATATAGATATTACGAATGGAAAACCGAGTCTGTCTTTAACTCCCACGTTTCTCATTTTATTCAAAGTGTTCAAATTAAACCGAGCCCAATTCCTTTGTGGCTGTTGACCTGCCTGTGAAGTAATTGTTAGAGGGAACAATTGTACCGAGGGTAAGATTCCTGCTGGTTCACCCCAAAGATGATATCGGGAAAACATAGGAGAATCTGGAGATTCGGTTCCCCAAAGATTCTCGTAGTCTGCTAAGGTTTCCGCAATCCAGGGATTAACTGGTAGGGGGGCACTATGTAGGAGGATCTGCTGCGGGGCTCCAACGGGCACTTAGTACTTGGAAGTACATTGTTTCTAATGGATAAGCAGCATCTGCAGATAATGGCGAATACAGCAATCTTCTGGTAGATGAAGCTTGCAAACTGGAGCCAGTCGGGGAGCATTGAACCTCAGGAGACAGCTGGCAGGACATTAGGTCTGACAACTCAGTAGTCTGGAGGAGTCTGGTGCTCCACCGACTGAGCTGTGGGAGTCTTGACCGACTCCCGAGGACCTGAACCCAGAGCCATGAAGACAACACAAAGTAGCAATAGTGAATGGAAAAATGGTTACTAGCAGGGCCAGTCCCTTACTCTTGGAGCTGAGCTACTTCTCTGACTTTTTCCCAGGTTTGTTCGTACCATATTTGACCCTCTTGGTGCCAGAGGCAAAATTCACATGTGAATAGCCTTAATATGATTTTCAGAAATCTTTACATGTCTGCTCTCTAGATTCCCTTTCAATACATTCAGCTGGGTTTGCTGAGTATGAGAGGACGAATCACCCATTGCTAGGGAGGTCCACTCACCCGACCTTGATTCGCCCTGCAGAGTCCCATGTTCTAGGCGCCAACTGGGGAAACAGGTCCGAAGCGCAGGGAAATGAGGGAAGACAGAACCACCAAAAAAGATTCAGGAGACCTGACTCAATGTCGTAGTTCTAACACAGCTTTCGCAAAGCTTATATAAGCTTCGTTGACCAATCAGATCACACTTCGTGGTTTCCAAACATATCCTTATATGGTCATAGGTTTGCAGCGTGAAAAACGACTGGCCCACACTGTGGGCTATGTAATAAGATGCTCCCAGCCAGAGTTATGTAAATGAGGTGTAGCTGACTTAGTCAGCAGTCCAATCACATTACAGGATTTTACCGTCCAATCATTACAGGATCTTAGCTGTTACTATGGGGAAGTTGGAAGTATTCTGACGGGCTATTTCTCAGAGGTTTAAAGCAGAAGGATAGCAGGTGAGCTGGCCTGAGGTCTTTTTGCAAGTGCGGATTCCAACTACCTACGGGTGTGGATACTCAGCGGCTTCAAGACTGCTCAAGAGACACAACAGCATCCTGCATTTTCTACGTCTCCTTCCCAGATCCACAGATCCTTTCAAGAATACACCCACAGATAGTTACAACTATTTGCACTACACCATGACCTTGTACAACCATAGCTGCCTGGTATTTTTAATGAAGTTTGAAATCCCTTGATAGAATTTTGCAAAACCAATGATTTCTTCAGTGCAAACAACATTTGTTTGTTTGTTTTCCCAACAACATAAACTTTGACTACACACAAATTTCCCCAGATGGAATATGCAGGAATAAATTGACTAAATCTGTGGAAAGAAAAGATGGGGAAACTCACTATCACCAGCCCAAAGGAGACCAGGAACTGCCTCTGAAACAGTCAATTGTTCTTATGTAAGTTCAGGTCGAAGTTAAAGAAAGTTAAAACAAGCCCATGAGGGTCAAAATACAGCCTGGAGTGTATCCCCACCTGAATCTGAGAATACTTCACAAATAGATTTCACTCATTAAAGACTAATAACAGAAGACCCGAACGACTTTGGGATGACATCAGAAAGAAAGCAAAAGGTCAATAAAAAGACAGAAATTATCAAAGTGAATGTCACAAGAAACTCTGAAACTTACTCTTGATTTTATAGCAGCTAAAACAAAGGAAGAAATTATTAAGTAAAAGGTGAACAGAAAATTTCAAAGGACAACTTGAGAAGATAAAGTATCATAATGAAATGTGCAAAGACTGGCATGTAGAAAGTCAGAATTGAAAAGCATGCTGAGAATATCTTAAGCCGAAAGAACTTAAGAAAAAGATTCAAATCTTGAATTGCAATATCCCAAGATCCTATGGGCACAGTATTATGATGCAGGAAGCATGAAAAGAAAATGGAAAGAATATTGAGTCATTATATCAAAAGAACTAATAGACATTAAACGATTTCAAGAGGTAGCTAGCATATGATCCAAAACCAACAGTACTGAAGGAATAAATCCAAGGTACACTGAAGAGATTAGCCAACAGGAAGGCTCCAGGAACTGGCAGACTACCCACTAGAAGTTTTCAACAAGCTGATGGAATACTGGAAGCACTCAATCACCTGTGCCAAGGAATTTGCACGTCATCTACCAATTGACTAGAATCCCATCTTTGTACTCATTTCAAGGAATGGAGTCAAACAGAATGTGGAAATTATTAGACAATATCAATAACATCACTTGCAAATAAATTTTTGCTAAAGGTCATTCGACAACAGTTGTCAGAAATTCAAGCCAGATTCAGAAGAGAACATGACATGAGGGATAGCACTGCTGATGTCAGTTGGCTCTTGGCTGAAAGTCAGAAACCTTAAAGGTCTTTGCTGTTTTAAATTGATCAGGAAAAGACATTATACTGTGTGGATCATAAAAACTATGGATAGCTTTGAGAA
>PVJH01014374.1:0-57138 GCA_004026705.1 Nesogale talazaci
GTTTTACTTTTTCTATTTGGACACTTTTTATTTCTTTTTCTTGTCTTATTTCTTTGTCATGTTGGATGCAATATTGAATAATAGTGGTGATAGTGGATGGGCTTGTTTTGCTTCTGTTCTCAAGGTAAGGTAAGTCAGATTGGAATGGCTGGTTTAGATATAAGAATTGTAGGCTTTAGGGAAGTAGAAGTTACTGATAGCTCTCAATCTTTTACCATTGCTTGCAGTGTTGGCGTTGGTTTTTCAAGGATTATCTTCACTGTGTTTGGGAACTTCCCTCCTTTTCCCCTCGTGTTCATATTTTCTATCCAGAAAAGATGTTAGCGTCTAATGAGATGGACCTGGTCACTATCTATCTCTATGAAATGATCTCTGAAGATATGGGTACCTAAGCAAAATATGGTGAAGAAAGCAAAAGGTGCCCAGCTATCAGACAGCATAGCATCTAGGGTCTTTAAAGCCTTGTCCTAAAATAAGCAGCCATTCAAGTGAAGTGTTGGCTAAGTTCAAATGGAAGAAGCACACCAATATGTGTGATTCAAGATCATAAATCATAAACCCATACCTATTCTGGATTAAAACAAAATGTGCCTGGTGGATAAAATACTGTTGGGGCTTAAATTGTGAAAATCCAGTATGAAGAAGACTGAGGATGACAGTGAAATTCCGAAATCCATTTGGAGGGTGCCCCATGCAGGTGAAGTTTCTGATGAATCCTCTCTGACTATGAACCAGAAATAGGAAAGGCCTTGTTATCAGCCAGAGTATGTGTAGATTGGATTGCTACAATTGTAATTAGGTCAAAATGTGCCATCTTGTCATAAATCTCACTCTTGACTCAATGCTCCAGTTTTCAGTATTTTAGTTTTTAGTAGAATCGACTGTTTTTGATTGAGGCTTTTGTTTCTTTGTGTCATTGCTGTTGGACTGCTTATAATCTGTCTCGATTATGTGTGATTTTCTGTATATGAAAGTCAGAGGGGGCAAACCTAGAGAGGCAACCATTAAATTACTAGATTCAGAGGGACGCGATAGGGGAGGCTGCCAGGATCTGAATCACTAACGACAATGACTACCAGGAAGAAGAAATGTCCTGAAATTGATGGTGGTGAATGTGATTGAACTATTGAAGTGTATGCTATGTAGAAACAAACAAAGCAGTTAAAATTTTTAAAAGGAAAGAAAGTTGGATTTTATGTATGTCTTCTGAGATCATCATGTGGTTCTTGTCTTTGTTCTATTGCAATGTAATGTTCCAACACCATGTGTCACATTGATTAACTTTCTAATTTCAACTATCTTTTAAAAAATAGTTTCATTGATATAAAATTCACATATCATATACTTCCATAGTTAAGTGACTACTAAGAAAAATTATATACACCATTACAATCATAAACTATTTTTTCATTCCTAAATGAATCCTACTGATCAGAGTGTATATCCTATTTTATTATTATTATTACTGAGCTTAATACATATATCAAATCCTTCTACATTTCAATCCCATCCAGCAGAATTGTACATTTGCTACCACAATCAGTTTTCAAAACTTCCTTTTCTATATGGACATATAGAATCTGCTGATAAGTTTTAACTTGCTGACTTCTGCCCACCATTGTTTTTAATGGAAATTTTTCATGAAGCACTCAGCCTATAGTTTTATTTCTTGTGATGTCTTTGTCTGGTTTTAGTAAGACTGACTTCATAGAATGAATTAAGATGTATCTTATCGTTTTAATGTACTTTTAAAGGAGTGGTGTCAAATATCTGAATGATGGATAAAGTTCTTCATGAAGTTATCTGATTGACGTGTTTTTGATTATTACAGGGAACTTTTATTTTTTTACTTTTATTGACTCAATGTTTTCTCCTGTTAATGAGCTTGTTAGCATTTTCTCCTTCTTTTGGGTTAATTTAGGTATATTGGGTTCTTCTAGAATAATTCATATCATCTAAGTTATGAAGTCTGAGTACAGCTTTTTATAGAATTCTGTTAGGATCCTTCTTACTTCTGTTGAATCTGTTGCAATGTCTCCATCTATTTGTTATTTAAGTTACTTAAATCCTCTCTTTCTGGCTCTTTTTTTTCCCTTTGTAAGTCTAGGTTTGCCATCTTACTGATCTTTAAAAAAAAAAGAAAACAACTTTTGATTTTGTTGATTTTGCCTGTTGTTTTTGTAGTCTCTGTTTTACTTATTTCTGCACTAGCTGTTATTAACTTCTCCTTTCTGGAAGTGCCAGGCTTACTTTGCTCTTCTTCATCTAGCTATTCACATTGTTGTTTTGAGATCTTTTTTGATGGGGCAATTATTGCTGCAAAATTTTCCTCGATGCACTCGGTAGTTTAGAGTATGTTGTGTTCTCATTTTAATTTAACTCTAAGTTTCCCTTACTTATATTCGTGCTTTCTTCTTTGGTTGTTTAACAGTGTTATTTAATTTCTTCATTTATGTGTTTTCTATAATTGTTTGCATTAATAGTTTCTAGTTTTATTCTTTTGTGGTCAAAGAAAATGTTTTCATTCTTTTTAAACTCGTTGAAACTTATTTCCTGACCTAGCATATGCTCAATGCTGGGGAACAGTCCCATGCACTAGGAAAGCTATGTGTATTGTTCTTGTATTGGGTGAGGGTTCTCTAAATGTCTATTAAGTCTAAGGAGTTTATGGTGTGTTGAAGTCCTCTCTTTCCTTAATAACCATCTGTCTTTAAATTCTATCAGGAAGAAAATTTTTTAAAATAATAAATAAATTCTATCGGGTATTGACAGTGAATTAACCAAATCTCCAACTATCATTTGAAGCTATGGACTACTGCCCAGTTCTGTTAGTATTTGCTTTATATTTTGGGGTGTATTGATTTTGGAATCATATATTTGAGTGTTGTATCTTGATGAATTGTCCCTTTTATCAATATATAATGATTCTTTTTTAAAAATAGGTTCCTCATCTCTTATAAAATATTATGACTAAAAGTCTACTTTGGTATCAGTAGGCTCACCCTTGATCTTTTTTGGTTTCTGCATGCATGAATTATTCTATTCTACCTTTTCAATTTCTGTGTGTGTGTGGGGGGGGTGTCAGGCATGAGATTTATTGTTTATTGTAATGGTTCCAGACTCATGAATCAAGGGGCTTTGTAGGAAAAAGAGCAATCACATATGGATAGGGAAACCTTTGATTCTTATAATTATTTTTGGTGGTTTTTAGTTATAGTGGTTGAAAGAATACAAGTTATATGAAAAGCGGCTGTTAGAGAGACAGGTTGCAAAAGCTAAACGAGTTAAATAATATGGCTAACAGAAAAGCAGGGCCTGCCTTGCCAGAGGGCTATGGTCAGATGCATATGGATGAGACAGTCTAGCATGGATAAAAACTAAAGTGTTTGAAAAAGAATAAAGTGACTGTGATTATATACTTAGCTAGCTATATGTTTCATATTGATTCATTCTATCTACTTTTGTCAAATACCTGTGTGGATTTTGATTACAGAGATCTTAAGACCCAATGGTCATAATTAGGGCTTGGGTCAGTGTGTTGGGTCAGGATTCTCAGTAGTTTGGAAGTTGAGATTTCTCCCATAACCAATTCCTTGGGATCCCATCTCAGCAGATGGGATCTGCTGAGAGCCAAGCAGGTACTCAGGTCACAGCACTGTTGATGTCTCCTCAGGAGGAAAGCCTACTTGACAATAATACAGATGCTGTGAAGGGCTTCAGTTCTTGTTGACCTGAGTCCTGCATCTATCAGCTTAATTTCCAGTACTTGAGTCAACGGTCCACCGTATTGCTTACTGACCCTGGGAGCTATCAGTTGTCTGCTCTGTTATTGGTCATTCCTGGAGCCTGTCAATCTTGGATTTGCTTAACTCTGCCAGCTACAAACTTGATCCTCTGACATCTACCAGCTGGTGCTTTCCCTGTTGCGTCTTTCTGATTCCTGACCCACTGGGCCCAATGGCTACAGACTGCAGGCAGAGGCTCCTCTTTGAAACCTGACCCATAAACTTTAACTAGACTACACATACCTGCTCCCATGACTTTTTCTTGACATAATTTCTCGTTTTATGTATTCACATAAGTGTCACTGGCTTTTGTTTCTTTAGAGAACCCAGCCTACTAAACCCACCTTCACCTCATACTTGATTACAGTAGGTTTGCTACAGGGGAATTAGGAAGCTCCCCAAAGACACAAGGTTTGTTTGCTTGTTTGTTTGGCTTGTTTGCGTTTTGTTTATCTTTTACTAAATGGAAGGGAGATGTCGGACATTGTAAGACATGACAAAATAAAAGTAATTTATATATTATTAAGGGTTCATGGGGGGAGAGGAGAAAAAAGAAGGAGCTGATACCAAGACTCAAGTGGAGAGCAAATGTTTTGAGAATGATGATGGCAGCAAATGTACAAATGTGCTTGACACAAGAGATGTATAGGTGGATTGTGAATAAAGAGTTGTATGGGCCTCCAATAAAATGATTTTAAAAAAAGAAATAAAAACCAGAGGAGGTCAGATATGCCACCCAAAACATTTACAGCAATAAATAAATAAGTAAGAATATGGGGTCTTTGACAGAAGCTTCACCCTACACCAATAACTCTCAGCATCAGGACATTTGCATTTGAAAGACAAGCAGATTCATTCAGAACTACTAGGATAACAGGAGGTTTAACTTTGAAGGAGAGACCTGCAGAGAAATAAAAAAATTATGTATGACAGCTTGGCTTTTAAGTTTTTGAGCAGGCAGTTTGCCTTTGGATGCATGAAGGCTTTAAAATTCTATATCCAGCTGAGACAATTCCCTTCCAAGACTGAAAGTTGAAGGGAGCCAGCATGCGCCTAATATGCTCACTGTGGTGACCACCTGGATCCACCTGTTGGGCGGAAGAGGAGGGAAATGCGGCAATGAAGAAATGGATTGGGTGTAGACATGTTCCATTGGCACCTATTGATCTCATCCAAAGAGGTTAGAGAGGAAAGAGAAGAAGAAAGACTGGCTAGTCTGAAATGCAAAGAGTCGTACAGATTCTGCACCTATGGACATGACCTCGCCCAGGGGAGAGTGTGCTAATGAGAGTGGGAAGGGGCCAGCTACTCTGAAGTACATTGAGTATGTAAATTCCCAAGTCTGCTGCTGCTGCTGCCCACCTGGTTTAGATGGCTAGGGCTAAGTTGACTAGAACCCAACTACATAAAGAGAAAAATGATTGACAACACAAACTGGCCTCATTACTCTAGTTTGACAGCCCTCTCTTGACTGTATTTTGTTTAAGGATGAAAGTTCTGGAAGAGGCTTCATATTAAAGAACATGCTTATCTCCTCAGAGTACTGAGTTGACAAGGATAGGCAATTTAAAAATTGGGTATCTAAAATGGAGAGCAATAAAGACCTGACGAGACTGACTTATCCGCTCTTTTGGGGATCTTCAGTCTCAAAATAAGTGGGACAAGGTAGCTTCACTTTTCTCCAATGGGTCTGGTAGAAGAGAGATCAGATTGTGTGCTTTAATTAGGAGAGAGCGTTGATAGGTTTAATCATGATTGTAAATACTATAATTTAGAAAGCATCACTGTGAAAGAAGAGAGAGTTAAATCTGTCAAAAGGGATAATGGCTACAACGCTTGAGTGATCCATGTAGAAATGATTTTACTTGGTAGGATTCTTTTATCCCTGTTCTTTGTAAACCCCACAAAATGAATGAGGAGGAGCATGCAACTCGGATGTAGAGGACTATATTTTGGGGTCTGGTCAGTTTCGCCTTTCAGTCGAGCATAGAAATCAGTTGTCTCAGAAGCAGGCGCAGAAATTCTGCAGTCATCAATAAAGAAGAGTCACTCGTGGAGTGTGTGTGAGAGCCTTACCTGAGGTGGCAGAGGCAAATGGGACACCACAGAGACCTGGTTTGCAGAGTTGGGGGCCCTTTGGACTCAAGTAGTTTTTATCAAAAAATCACTTTATTAGAGTTTCATACAACTCGTATCACAATCAATACATACATCTATTGAACGCAAAGCATTTTTGTACATTCGTTGCCATCATCATTCTCAAAACATTTGCTTTCTACTTAAGGTCTTGGTATTAGCTCCTCATATTTCCCCTCTCTTTCCGCTCCCCCTCCCCCATGAACCCTGATGATTCATAAATTATGATTATTTTGTCATATCATACTCTGTCCGATGTCTCCCTTCATCCTTCCCTGTTGTCCATACCCCATGAAGGAGAAGGTTATATGTAGATCCTTTCTACTTCAGCTTCCCTCCACCCTCCTGGTATCACCACTCTTACCACTGGTTCTAAATGAATCATCTGTCCTGGATTCCCCATGTTTTCTGTTCCTATCTGTGCCAGTGTACATCCCCTGGTCTATCTGAATTTGTGGGAATCATGATAGTGGGGGAGGAGAGGAGGAAGTAATAAAAAACTAGAAGAAAGTTGCATATTTCATTGTTGCTATACTGCTATACTGCTTGTCTTCTCCCCACAGCCCTTCTGTAAGGGGATGTTGCTTCATCTAAAGATGGGAGTTGGGCCCCCAATCTGTACTCCCCCTCATTTATAATGATATAATTTTTCATTCTTTGATGCCTGATACCTGATCCCTTCGACATCTCATGGTCACACAAGCTGGTGTGTCTTTTCCGTGTGGGCTTTGTACAACAGTGCTTGATACAACTGATGTATGGATTGTTATGAGCTATAAGAGCACCCAATAAAATTATTTATAATAAAAAATAAAACCTCATGAATACTGTGTATAAACATACATTTTGTGACCCCTGTCAAAATGATAACGTTGCTCTTAGTTTCAAAAATGTTTTTATGGGTGCATTCAGTTAATTTTATCCAGCTGTCAGCAATTACTTTCTAGAGGTTGCCAGAAAATGAATTGAATGTGAATATTTAAAGCAAGTAATCATATATTATGGTCATAAATATATCTATGACAAAACATTACAACATTTTCATAGGCATAGATCAGTGACATTAATTATGCTCACCATCCTGTGCAAATGTCACCATTACTCATTTCCAAATGTTCCCAATCACCCTGGGCAGAAACTCAGCGTCTCCTCAAAATAGCACCTTTCCACCTCACACCTGCTCATGGTAACTACTAATCAAACCTGATCTCTACTTACTTAGACTAGGTATTTCATATAAGTAGGACTATGCAGTCTCTATCCCTTTGTGTCTTACTCATTTCGCTCAGTAAAATATTTTCACATTTACCCTGTGTTCTATTGTGTGCATATCCTACACTTTGGTAGAGGACATTAGGGTTGTTTCCACCTTGTGGCTACTGTGAATTGTGATATCATGAACGTTGATGCACAACACTAAGGATCTGCCTGCATCCGTGCTTGCAAGACTCTTGATCTCGCTCCTAAGAGTGGAATTGCTCAGTCATATGGTAACTCTATGTGTAACTTTTTAAAGAAGATTAATCCAAGTAATGCAGGAGTCCTGATGACATAATGGGTAAATGCTAGTCATTAAGTCAGCAGTTCAAAACCCCTAGCCTCTCTGTTGAAGAAAGATGAGCCTTTATATTTCTTTAGAGAGTCAGAGTCAAGGAAATCCACAGGGGCTAGAGTTCTACCATGTCCTACAGGGTCATGATGCATCAGCATTAACTCCACAGCAATGAATGGGAAACCAGTTAGTAAAACAACCCTACTTCCCTAGACATAAGGAAGAACTCGTGGACTAAGTGACTTCCTTTCCCCCCTTTTTTGGCACAGGTACCAAGCATCTCTTAGACCTGGCATGTGTAGGATATGCTCTCAGAATGGTCTCTCCTTCAGAAATGGCAGACTTCTAATAAATACCCCCCAATCTTGAAGGACCTTCCCAGTAGTCAATAGTAGCATCCTTTTGTGAGATGACTGGTAGGGACCAGGGCCCCAGGTTAGTGCCTGAGGTAGAATGAAGATGCTAACTCAGGGAATGTGGGATGAAGACAGGACTTTTCCACACCTATTATACTCCAAAATATTAAGCAAACTATTTAACCAGCATTTGATGTGGAAGTTAGCTGTTCGCCCTGTGGTTCCCAGTTATCTGAGGCCTTTGTGTTGTCTCAAAATAGACCTGACTCCCCTGCTGTTAGGATGATGGTTTGTCTTCCTTGAAGCCTGTGGGCAGATTCACATGCTGATGTTAATGATCTCTAGTGTAACCTGTTCAGCCACATCCAGGGGTCTGGTGTTGCCATATGGGATCCTGATAGCTCCCTTTCCTATAACGTGTGCATATGGTGCAGCCCCTTCCTGTGACGTATGTCCTTGCCTGTAGTTGGAGGCCTAGCTGGGGTAAGGATGGGACAGAGAATAGAGGCTCTCTCCCCTCTTTCCTCTCTCTCCTGCCTCTCTCCTTCCTGTCAGTGCCAGAAGCTCTCAGGCTCCTCTCCCTCATCATGTAATCCCTTCCCCCACTCTCTCTCTCTACGTGGACCACCAAGCAGGGTGGAGGAGTGCATGTTACCCTAATATGAAGTGTGTCTGATTCTTATTGTCTCTCTCTCATGCTTTCTATATTCTTATTATAATAAATAATAATTATTGCTGTACAACTGTGCCTGTTGAACCCGTGTTGTGTGGATCAGAGGCTGGTCACTTCTGATGAGAGGGATTTGGTCCTTGAATTTATACTCAAAAGTTTCCCATTCTTAATGTCTGTCATTGTGCAAAGGAGAAAATGGTGCAGCCAAGTTGTCTGGGTATCTTCAGCATGTGGGCTCTGCATTGCGCCGTGGTACAGAGAGGTTTGTAGCCATGCAAAGACCATGGACGCTGAAGGCAAGGGACACCGGGTCTGATGGAGTCTCACACACCGCCGCTGGCTGTGTGTTATCACTTCAGAGTCGATTCATGCCGCCTCCCCGAGATGCTGCACCTCTTTGCACATATGTAAACCAAGAACCGAACTTGGGTCCAGACATACCGAGAACAATCACTGAGGCTGGTGGCAGCCACTCTTTCAGTCCCACGTGCATCTACTCTGCTTTTGAGAAAATGTGTTTCATTTGGGTTGTGTTTCTTCGCAGGCTCTTTTTCTAGGGCCCCCTATATCTGGAGACTTACTTCCAGCCAGTTAGGTTAATGCCGGCTTTAGAATCTCAATACTGCATTTAAAAAGAAGAAGGGCAAGCCTCACACAAGAAACCAACTAGTGCCCAGGCAACTGCTTTGAAGTCACACTCTTCCTGCTTGTGAGCCCATGGGCCTGCCGACACTTGAGCCAGGTAGCCTTGCACGAGTCAGCAATTGCGGTGAACGGGATAACGGGGCTGACTTCAGTGTGCTGTTCCTAGATTAAATAAAATACCACTCTATCTGAGGAGTGACCGGCTTCTAAATCTTCTGGCTTTTGTTTCCTTGTAGGGCGGGTGGATTTGGTGGTGATTCCTCATGCACGAGGATTACATAGCAATGTGTCAGCGTAAGATGTCTTCATAAGACGCTACCTTCAAGTCTCTGTACCTATCCCCCATCCCCAATTCAGTGGCTGGGTAGAACTATGCCAACAGGGGA
Source organism: Nesogale talazaci (assembly GCA_004026705.1). Taxonomy (NCBI): domain Eukaryota; kingdom Metazoa; phylum Chordata; class Mammalia; order Afrosoricida; family Tenrecidae; genus Nesogale; species Nesogale talazaci. The sequence continues at coordinate 9,534 of PVJH01014374.1, forward strand.
TGGGTAACCCTAAAAGGAGAGACTGGCTCATTTTCATTTCCACCCGCACCTGCCATTATAAGCGTGAGCAATCTTTGAACAAAAGACAAAGACTTAAAGCCGAGACAGAGAGGAAAGAAATCCCAGGGACCTTGGCAGAGTCCGGCCCAGACCTCTGTCTGAAGTGGGGGAGGCAGCCGAGGACTAGCCGCATCTGGGACTGTGGTACAAAGACGGAGCGGAACAGCACTGGGACTATGGGGTCCCTTCTCCTCATCTGGCCTCTGACGATGGAGTTGTGGGGCAGAGGGGCAAGTGGGCAGGCTGCCTGGTCCATGGAGGCCAGGCCCAAGGGATCATGTGACTGAGAGCCTGAGAACCAGAAAAACTTGTCCACCCCATGACTGAGCGGCTGAGCATCAGAGAGAGAGATACTTGGCCACTGCTGAGGCAAGCAACATCTATTTCCTTACCCTTTTCCGGTCCTGGCTTGGGTAGTCTGTTAACTTCCCTAATAGCACACCCCCCTCCCCCCACCACACACATGTGAGAATTATCAGTGGGTCCTGAGGTCATTGCAGTGAATTTTTGAACCCACTATAGATGTAGTATCTCGTGAGAGGGATGGTTGGTGTCAGAACAGATCAAGGATGACAGTGGGCGTTTGTCTGACTCCTCCCTCATGGCAGTGGGAAAGCCCAAGGAAGCCAGCTCTATTCCCCATCCACTGCGGTTTACTGCAGAAAGCACGTAGGACTTTTGCTTTATCCATTTTTGCATATTTTATGGCTAAGAACACGTCCTACCTAACATATCATGCACGGTGTGCAATTTGTCATCATATCTGTAAATGTAAATGTTTCCAACCACCAAAGACCAATAAACATCGGATTTACAAAGACACGGATCATAAAATCATAATGAAGACTTTAAACTTTAAAAAAAGATCTTCTAATTATATCAGAACTCACTTATGGTGATATTGTGGGCGTGGAAACCCATCAGGAGTCAGAGACTCTCTGCCCAGTCCTGCACATCCAGGAATGACCGGGGCCACTGGAAGCTAGTGGAGAAGCAAGAAAAGGTTCCTCGCCTAGATCTTCAGAGAGTAGCACATGGCCTTTGATTTCGGCTTTTAGCCTCCGGAACTGTGTGAGTGACTTCTTTTAAGTCATCTAGGCTTGTCATGGGCTGCCCTAGAAAGCTAGCGCACAGTTCTCCAGGCGCTTCACATCCATTATCCTACGTGATTCCTATCCCACCCTGCTGGGAGCCAGCCCCTACCGGAGTGGCCAACCTCCCTGTTATGAAGCTGTCAAACCCTGAGCCCCCTCAGGTGACTCCCCTCTCTTCCTTTGCCGGCTTTTCTCTGCACTCATGCAAGTTCCTCCTCCCAAGAGCGACTGATTCAGAAAACCCATTGCTCTGGAAGTTGCCAGAAGTTTCCATGTATCGGCAGTACAATAGTTAATTGGCCTGTCAGACCGCACAGAGGTCATCTCTGCCTCTCAGATATCACCGAGTGCCTGCTTTTTCTCCATGGAGACAACTAGGATTCCTCGGGACAGAACTCGATTTCAAAAAGCCAAACAAAAAACAAACCTGCTCCAAAGGTAAGACAGAGCTTATGAAATTTGTCAGACTGAGCACCGCAGACCTGCACGTAGTCTCACTCTTTGCGGGCCCTCGGCACATGTTCATTGACATTTCTCTGCGAGCAGATACTGGGAGAAGACTGACTTCGAGCCCTCGGCTTCTGGGGTCGTCAGCTTGGCGTCCTTTGTAAATGCCAAATGGGATGGCATAAGTAAGTGGTCAAGGTATGCCAGGTGAGCACTCACATGTATTAACGACAGTCAAGACAATCTTCAGTGATCTAAACGCTCATGAACACAGCAGCACTCGTCTTGTATTCTTCTAAAGGGGTGAGGAAGAGAGTCCCAATCTAGGTAGCAAGGGAGAAAGGGGGGCACATGAAAAATGCAAAGATCTTGCCAAAGCACGCGCCTCGCTGTGGTCTTTCCTCACCTCCGAGTTCATTACGGCAGGCAGGCTGTCAGCTCCTTCCTGAGTATGTTTCATTCATTTAATACATATTTATTATTTGCTGGGCTCGGTTCTGTTCTCAGCCCTGGGAATACGACTCCCCCAAAGCAAACAAACAGAAAGCAAGCAAAGAAGTCCTTATGGAACCTACACAGTGAGTAAAATATATGGTGTCGTGGGTGTGATGAATGAGGTGGAGAAAAATCAAGCAGGACATGGGGAGAGGGAGTGAGAGCCTCCATGAAGGCCACGATAAGAGATGGCATGGAAACCAGAGGACAGGGAGCTAAGCAGACAGCTCTCAGTGCAGAGTGTGCCTGCAGGAGGGAGCAAAGAGGAGCACGCAGCCCTCGAGTCCAAGTGCAGCTGGGGGGCGTTCAGGAAGCCGAAACAATCGGGCAGAAAACAAGAGTGTGGGAGAGGGCAGAGCTGGGTGGATAAGGTTGTCCAGACCACCGCAAGGCCTTGGGGGCAGATGGAAGGCATGCAATGCCATTGAGCTGCATATGAACCAACTGTGGAGCAATGAGGTTCCCGAGTGGGATTCATCAAGGAGCATCACACACAGAAGAAATATCTAAGGGGTTGCTTCTGTGAAGATTACAGCCAAGAAAACCCCATGAACCTATGAACTCTGTGACATTATATTTCCATGAGTCAGAGTCAGTTTGACAGTGACCAGGATTTTGTGTGCATGTGCGTGTGTAAAATTGGAAAACAAGTACATCCAGAGGTAAATATAGTCATATATGGTGACAGGGAAATAGATCTATGTGCACATATTTATAGGATTAAGGCAGCAGATGGACATTGGGCCTCCACTCAAGAACTTCCTCAATGTGAGAACACTTTGTTCTATTAAATTGGCATTCCATGATGCTCACCTTCCTGACATGATTGCTGAAGATAAATGTGTACATAAGCAAAAATGGTGAAGAAAGTTGATGGTGCCCAGCTATCAAAAGATATAGCATCTGGGATCTTAAAGACTTGAAAATAAACAAGCAGACTCTAGCTCAGAAGCAACAAAGCCCACAAGTAAGAAGCACACCAGCCTGTGTGATCATGAGATGTAAAAGGGGTCAGGGCTCAGGCATCAAAAAACTAAAAATTATTTCATTGCAAATGAGGGGGAGTACAGATAGGGCACCCAATGCCCATTTGTAGATCATGGGACATTCCCTTACAGAAGGGTTGCAGAGAGGAAAGGAGTCAGTCAGGGTGCAGTGTGGTAAGGATGAAATAACTTTCCTCTAGTTCTTCAATGATTCCTCTCCATTATCATGATCCCAATCCTTTTTACAATCTGGCTAGACGAGAGGATGTGCACTGGTACAGATAGGAGTCAGAAACACAGGGAATCCAGGACAGATGATCCCTTCAGGACCAGTGGTGAGAGTGGTCATACCAGGAGTGAAAAGGGAAGGTGGGGTAGAAAGGGGGAACTGATTACACAAATCTACGGACAACACAATGTACGGACTACACAAATGTACGGACAACAGGGATGTTGGTGAAGAGAGACATCAGACATTGTAAGATATGACAAAATAATAAAAATTTATAAATTATCAAGGGTTAGTGAGGGAGGATGAGTGGGGAGGGTGGAGAAAAACTGAGAAGCTAATACCAAGGGCTCAAGTAGAAAGAAAATGTTTTGTAAATGATAAGGGCAACAAATGTATAATAGTGCTTGACATGGATGGATGGATGGAATGTGATAAGAGTTGTATGAGCCCCCAATAAAGTGATTTATTTAATTATTTATTACTTATTTGGGGGGGGGCATCATTGCCCTATGGTGGGAATAGGAGGCTCAGCCTTGCTCCTGGAGAGCTGCTGTTGGATTTGAACTGTGAACCCAGTGGACCGCAGTTCCGCACACAACCACTATGCTACTGGGCTCAGCCCGAAATGATTTTCTTAAAAAGACGAAATTTTAAAAAATAATTAATAAGAAACAAAAGTCCATGCACATCAGAATCTCCTGAGCAATGTCTTTGCAATCTACAGAAGTGCTCCCCGGGAGTAGCCCAGATGGGGAACACACTGGATCACAGGCTGCTGGGAGAGAAGAGGAGGGGATACCTGACCCATACACAGTGTGGGCTGCAGGGAGGAGGCCAGAGCTGGGAGAGAATGGCTCTATGGGGCCCAAGAGAGCTGGTGCTGCCACCATTGAGGGATAATGGGACTTGGGCAACAGTTGGAGAGAACAGGTCTGATGCCAGCTCTCTTGCGAAGGCAGACCCAAAGCCTCTCCTTGCTCTGAGAGCAAACAGAGCCAAACAGTAAATCCAGTCTCACCCCCCCCCCCCCCCAGAAAAATACCCCAAAAGCAGAAAACAAAAAATCCCCACACTCCCTTGTCCTTGAGTTCATTGCATAGAGTCACTGATATTGAACTTCTGAGGCTATAACTCTTTAGGGGAGTAGAAAGCCCCATCTTTCTCCCATGGTTCTGAGCTGCTGACCTTACAGTTCACAGCATGACCCAGTAGGCCACAGAGGCTCAAGCAATCAAAAGTGGGACCTGCCAAGGCTCTCAGGTTTATGCAACAGCTCAGAGACATTTCTCAATCAGAGATGAGCCCTTCATGCGGGACTGCCCACTGACAGGAACGTTCTCAGGGCCCAGCACTGCAAAGGCCTCACAATGCTTGTAGGAAAAAGAATGCAGGGTGGGGTTGTGGGGGGAATGTTCACAGCTGAGCATCAATAAGATGGTTTTCTAGCAAATAATAAAGATGTGTCTCCAGTATTTTCTAGAAACAAGTCAAAGCGAGAAAGAGGAAAGCTTCCCATAAGCGCCTCTGCCTGCACATCCTCTAAATCTTTAGAGTCGATGGGAAGAGGCAGCAGGAATCCTAAATTGGACACAAGCCGGGGAAGCTAGATTTCTGGAGGTCGCCTCTCCCACTTTCCAAGGGGTAATACTTCCTGCACGAACAGACTAGGGAAACGTCCCAAGGGTGCCATGGTAGGGGCATTAGGCAGCCACCTCCCCTTTAGAAAGGGGCTCTCACAGGAGATGGCTCACCTGATTCAGCTTCCTGAAGGGAGAAGTTCACCCTGGGGAGAACTGCATATGTTTTCATCTGCAAACACCCTGTCAACTTCCTAAGAGGCTGTCTGCTGACCAATTAAACAAGGAACTAAAGTCATAACACATTGGTCATTCAGAGCACTGCACACCATAGCTAATGAAGGCCCTCTATTGCAAATTATAAATAACAATGGTGTGTGTTTTTTCAAATGAGCCCTTCCCTGTGTAAGATTTATCAACACACACAGCTCCTGACAAACTTGGCCCCAGCTCAAGAAGGCTATTTCCTTTGGGTTTGAGGGGGCAGAGAAAAGAAAAATCAAAGTTATTATAAATGGCTGAGTAGGGGAGAGATTTGCTATTTCATGCGCTGATTTGGAGTCAGTCAGATTGAGTGCTGAAGGTGTCCCTGGGGTGGTAATTATGTGTGAATATTAAAGATTCGAGAACAAATGAAGGGGGGGAAATAAACAACTTCTTTTAGGCCTCCACATCACAGACCTTGCACCGCGCTTACCCTCAGGCAAGTGGCTTTTCTTTGGAAAAAAAAAAAAGAAAATACAGATGAAAAATGGATTTTTAAAACAAAACCCTGCTCCACCTCGTCATGGCTGGGGTTTGAGAAAGAGTTGCTCAAGCCTGATGCTTCCAAGAAGTGTGTCAGCAGGCAGAGAGGGGGCAAAAACACACCCAGGTGCCCACTGAGTGGGCTAAATGGTAGCCATTTAATTCCAGCGGTCAGTCTAGTGGTTTGCTGTTGATTTTTCTTTGTGAGTCAGCCCCCACCCAACCTTGAAAATCACATTTGTCTGTCTCTTTCCACCTAAGTCATTCCCTCTTATAAGACTAGCTTAGTCGAATCAATATCTGGGCTAGCAATGTAAATTTAATCACAGTGAGGTTTGGATAAACATTAGCTCTAAGATATTTGGGGGGGTCTATAGAGTGATAACTGAATTAGGTCAGATGATTTCATCATTATTGCAGAAAGCTTACATTGTTACACAGAGAACTAATATTTCTACCTCATTTTTAGAGGCCTAGCAAAATAGGCTATCAGCATGTACAGCTGCCAGTTTGGTGTGCTTGCTCCCAGAAGAGCTGGAGAAGGGAAATCCATCCCTGCTGCTTTTTAATCACTGAGGGGAACGCTGACAGTGGGCTCCATCCAAAGGGTCCCGTGATCACACTGTCCAAAGACCTCGCAAGGCAGCAGTCCTCCCCAGAGGGCTGTGCTGCAGAAAGACCACAGATCCCTTAGGGCCTGGAGGCCATGGACATGACCTAAGTTATGTGTGCTTCAAAAATATTTTTCCTCACTTTAAAAATGACTGCATTTTCAAAAATAAGTAAGATTCTCACGTACTCTCTTATTGTGTGTGGTTTGCCATCATTCACTGAAGTAATTACTCAGTTTATACTGGGTGCTTAAGAAGAGTTAGTTCTGCACCACCACCCCCCAAAATAAATACAATTCTTCTCTCAAGACAATCATGTTATGGGGTGGGGGAGAAAACATTGAATACATAAATACAGTAAACGAGTGGGAATAGGGGGAAAGCAGCACATAGCAAAGGCAGAGAGATCTCTTTCTGTTCGGTTGGTGATGGAGCACGTCAACTTACCACCTGCACTCCGGAATGCTCAGCCTTCAAGACTTCACTGAGTCGCCTCACAAGAAGTGAAACTAAGGTTAACACGCCACCGTCGTGGGTGTGTCATGAAAATATTCTTATCTGGGGCACATATGGACTAAATACGTCACCACCATGGACCGGCTCAGAGACAAGAACTCACCTAAGAATCATATGAACTCATCCACTCCCAGGAAGCGCTGTAAAGCCTCGAGCAACTAGAGACAACAGCATCCCTTTATGCTCTAAGCTCTGTGCCAGTGCTCTGGGGATGCATGGCCCTCTTTCTTACTATATTGTTATCTGTTGTGCTAAGTGACATCGGTGTGATAGTATATGGAACATCAGCAAATCATACCCATCCCATGCATATTCTTACCTGAGTCGAACTCAGACCCTTGAGACTGTTGGGATGAGGAGGAAGGAGAGATGATGGGTTGAAGTTTAAGTTCATCTTTTTTAAAACTAGCAGGTGCTTGCCCAGTAAAGGAGGCCATCAACTGGCTCATCGTGACATTGCGGAAGTGATATGAACAAAGGCAGCGAGACAGAGGCAAGCACTCCAGGCTTCCCAGGGTAGTGGATATGCTTGTTCAGAACCAGAACCATTTTAATGACTGCAGCACAAGAAATAATGGGAATAGTCACATCAGAGGCTCCAGACGGAGGAGAAAAGAGGGCTTAGATGGTATTCAAGAGCATTTGGCCTTCATTTTTAAGTCAATACAGAGTTTTTAAAATGAGAAGCTGGGTGTCACAAAAGATGGAAACCACTGAAATGCCCATCAACAGAGGTGGATAATCAAAGTGTGGTGTGTGCACATAATGGAATACTACTCAGCCAAGAAGAGAAATGAAGTCATGATGCAGGTCACAGCATGGACAGGCCCTGAAAAAATGCTGAACTAAATAAGACAGTCATGACGGAACATGTATTGCATGAGCTAATCAGCGAACGCACCGACATCAATGCTTCTTAGTGGCTGTCACGGATGGAGGGAGCAGGAAGGCGTTTTTGATAAAGGGCACTGAGTTTATGTTAATGGTGGTAAGAGGATTTGGGAAAGGATCAGAAGGCTACTTGACTGGAAAAATGTATCTGGTGTCCCTGAATTGTACTTGTAGAAACTGTTGAGATGATGGATGTCTTTTTTAATGTAAATTTTTCCAAGAAACATTTTAAGGAGGTTGGATAACAAAGGTAGATATTTTTTAACTGAAAAAAAAAAAAAGGTTTGTTATACTTCTCATTCCTCCCGGCATAGAAGATCAATTAGAAATCAAAAGTCCTCTTTCTTATGAAAGGTTGACTCTCAAGTAAACTCTCAAGTAACAAAAACCATGGCCAGTGCCCACCCATGGGTTCCAGGACACGGTTTGGCTATCTCCTTGCATAAAGATGACAATGATGAGTCAGTTCTGCTCTGTAACACATAAGGGTCCCCAAGAGTCAGAATCAATCAGATGGCAGCAGGTTTGATTTGGGGGTGATTTTTCCTCCCCCAGAAGCTATCAACAGTAACAATAGATTCACCACAGAATTGTGTGTGTGTTCCATCGCTGAAGACAAAATGGGTGCATAAACTTATATGGTGAAAAAAGTTCATGGTGCTCAGCTATTAGAAGATACAGCATCTAGGGTCTTAAAGACTTGAAGTTAAACAAGTGGTCATCTAACATGCCAAGCCCACACGGAAGAAGCACACCAGTCTGTGTGATTATGATGTATCATCAGGTATCAAAAGACCTAAAACAAAGAACCATGAGAATTGCAGTGGAAACCCAAAGCCCATCTGTAGACAGTTGGACCTCCCCTCCCGGAAGGGCCACAAGCAAAGGATGAGTCAGCAAGGGTCCAGTATAGTACCAATAAAACACACAACATTCTTCCAGTTCTTTACTGCTTCCTCCTCTCCTCCCCCACTATCACGACCCCAGTTCTACCTTACAAATTCGGCTAGACCAGAATATGTACACTGTTACAGATAAGAGTTCTCGACACTCAGGATCCAGCCTAGATAAACCCCTCAGGAACTATAATGGGAGTAATGATACAATGAGGGTAGGGAAAGATGGGGGCAGAAAGGAGGAACCAATCACAATGATGAGCACATAACCTCCTCCCCGACCCCCAGGGTGATGAACAATAGAAACACGGGTGAAAGGAAACCGTGGACGATGTAAGATATGAACAAAATCATAATTTATAATTTATCAAAGGTTCATGAAGGTGGGAAGGTGGGAGAGGTAGAGGAAAAAGAGGAGCCGATACCAAGGCCTCAAGTAGAAAGAAAATATTTTGAAAATGATGACAGCATATGTACATGCTGTGCATGGTACAATGATTGTATGGATTATTATATGAGTTGTTATTAAATTTTAAAAAGGGGAATTTTGCATGTATCATTGCTGTTTGTCTGTCCTGTATTTTTTTTTCTTTTTTTCCATCTATTACAGTGGTTCTCCACTGTGGGTCACTACCCCTTTGTGCCATCCGACTCATAACAGTAGTAAAATGACAGTGATGAAGTAACAAGAAAATAATGGTCTGGTTGAGGGGTCACCACAACATGGGGAACTGCATTAAAGGCCTGCAGCATGAGGAAGGTTGAGGACCACTGCTCTATTCATTATTTCTTTCCCTTAGACAGTTGAAATATACACACTTATTTCTTTTCCCACTCTAGCACTGGAAATGCATTTTGTTTCTCTCCATTGTTCTTATAGCATTTGAACAGGACGACTACTTCAGTCAACTTCCTCTTTTGGGATCCAGCTGTCACTCTCCACAGGCTCTCCTGCGCGAGTGATAGGGTGTGGGGAGGGGCTAGGAAGGGGGGGAGATACTAAATAGGGAAAGAGGCCAAAGGAGGAGAAGTGGGCACAAAAACCCCAGACTGGTAAGAGAGGTTTTCTTGGAATTTCTGGCCCGGCCCAGCTGCCAGCTCAGTGCCATCTCTGAGTGACACAAAGGGTTTGCGCTCAGCACCACATCGAGAGACGAGGAGGGCCCTATGAGCCAGACTAGAACTCTCATATAAGATTTCCAAGGCCGGGGCTGAACCCCGGTAGTGTAGTGGTTGAGTGTGGGACTGCGACCCACAGGGTTGGCGGTTCAAATCCAGCAGCAGCTCTCCAGAAGCAAGGCTGGGTCACTCCCATGACCACCAGAGGGCAGTGATGCCCTCCCCCCCCAAAAAAAAAAACAAAAAAAAATATTTCCAAGGCTTCAGCCTCTACTTCTTTACAAAAGTAGACTGTCACATCTTTCTCCAGGGATCTGGCTGTTGGGTTTGAACCCCTGACCTTTTGGTTAGCGGCTAATGGCTTCACTGCTACGTCACTAGGACTTTTAGAAACTATACCGACCCCTCACCCCAACCCCCACCTCCCCCCAAAAGTCAACTCACTGCTGTCAAGTCCATCCTGACTCACAGTAACCGGAAGAACAGAGCAAAACTGCCCCCCATAGGTTTTCAAGACTGAAATTCCTTGCAGGAATGGAAAGCCTCATCTTTCTTCTGCAGAGCAACTGGTGGATTTGAGCAGCTGACCTTTAGATGAACAACCCAACCAGTCACCCACTGTGTCACCATGGTTCTTTCCCAGAGCCATTCCAAGAGCCAAACTCACTGCCAATGGGTCTATCTCTTTTGAATCATAATAACCCTACGGATACTATAAAATTCTCGGGGAGTAGGACACTACGCTGACATAGTGCCACGTAGAAAATTTTAACCAAGTGAACCATGGTGGCGACCTTGTGAAGTACATTTTAAATTCCATTGAGAACTTGAACCCTGGAGATGGAGCAATGGGTTACCTGTTGGGTGGCTAACCAGAAGCTCAGGAGTTCAAAATCACCAGCCGCTCCAGAGAAGCAAGATGAGGCTTGATACTCCTGTAAAGACTTATACTTTGGGAAACCCACAGGGACGGTTTTACTCTATGAACTGGACTCAACTTGAGAGTAGTGAGGCTGGCTTTTCAAGCTGAGGAATTATAATTCGAACATCTATACGGGTGTGAGCTGTCCAAGTAACTTTTCAGGACGTTTCAAATAAATTATCTGGTGTTCTCTCCAACAAAACTGTTTAACCAACAAATTCGGGTCCTTTCTATTGAAAAACCTATCTGACATGATCCTTTAGTCATATAAATCCCTTAAGCAGCTCATTAATAAAGCAGATCTTTGTTTGTACTACTATGCATGTCATGTGTAAAGGTCACCTGGGCTAGAAGAACTCAGGAGACTAGAGAAGGCCTCTCTGCCAAACCTAGTCCTTGTTACAGAAATCTTCAGCTTTGCTGCTCGCAACACACTGTTGTGTAGGAAGAAAGATCATATCTACTTGTACGGCACTTGGAAGTCTTGAGATCCCTGGTGATCCATTCCTCCTCGCTCCAGTCTTGCCTTTCTAGAACATTTACTCATGGCCAGCGCTTTCCAAAGTCATTTGTAGACTGAGAGATATACCTGGCATACGCTATCATGGAGAGATAGTTCTCAAAGATTGTCAAGCTATAAATAACCTATTAGGTGCATCACCTAGGTAAGCACTTTACCTTTTTTTGATGTCACTGAGGTCATGGTCCCTGTCTTTCAAGGTTGTTGTCATGAGGAATAATATTGGACTGCTAACCACGAGGTCAGTGGTTCAAATCCACCAACCGCTCCTCAGGAGAATGAATGAGACTGGATGCTTCCTTAAACATTAAGGGCTGAGCCCCGGTGGCGTAGTGGTTGTGCACAGGACTACGGCCCACTGGGATGGAGGTTCAATTCCAGCAGTGGGGCTGGACCTCCTAGTCCCACCACCAGAGAGCAGTGATGTCCTAAAAAAAAAAAAACATTAATAGCCTTGGAAATCCAGTATAGAAGTTCTGCTCTATCCTGTAGGCTGGAGATGTGTGCAGTGGTTAAGTGTTCAGTTGTGGACAGAAAGGTCAGAGGTTCAACTCTACCAGCTGCTCAGTAGGAGGAAGAGGCGTAGGTGGCGACCTTGGAAGGTTGTAAACGATGACAACCTTGGAACCCTATAATTCCGAGGGCAGTTGTACTCTGCTCTACAGGGTCCTTGTGAGATGAAATCACTTGATGACAAATGGTTGGGTTTCATATACGCTTTGTGGCTCCCTGGGTGACCTTTGAACTTACTCAGAGGAACCCCCAAAGAAAAGCCTGGTGATCCATTTCCAAAAGGTCCCAGCCCTGCAGATCTCATGGAAAGACATGGGCTCACTCAAGATCAGCATCGATTCAACAGCAGCACACCACCACAACCACAAGACTCAATTCCATGTGTGTGTCACATCCCTGTCATTTAAAACAATGTTTGCTTTTCCAAGTCAAATACTCTGGTGCTCAGACCATACCACACACCTGTTGACGGTGGACCGAGAAGCTACAAAGGTGCCTCCTGGCTGGGACTTACCTACAAACAACCCTGGCATCTTCAGCTGCCAGTCCTCTGAGCCATGGAAGCAACAATGACGCCTATCAAGGGCCTCGGAGTTATTCCCCAGGTTTGTGCCAGTTTTTGATTCTCCTTTTTAGTATAACAAATATAATTGCAAGGGCAAGCTACCAATGACTTTCCACACTCATTTTCATTTTATAGTAATCAAAAAAACACAAGGCTGGGAGCTCTCAGGAAGAGAGAGAAATGAGAGAACTATGACAAGAGGCTCAGTGTTCTCTTTAAGAGCAAACAAAGATTAATTAGAAAAACAAGAATGTAGCTATGTGTCGAGGAAGCCTGCACTAGACCAGAATTTGTCCTCATTCTTAGAACATGCCCTCCTGCTGCTGTGATGGAATCAAATTTGAAAGCTGCAGCGAGGGCTCCCCTTCAGAAACCCGATCATTGGTTGTCACTGTTGGCATCTAGTCAGTCCACTGTTAAAAGGAAGGAATCAGAGGTTTAGGCATCTGCAAGGCTCAAGCCTACATCTCATCATTTGTAGACTAAATATTCTCAATTACAGCCAACCGTTCGTTACTCATGTGGTTCACTTAGTGTCAGAGAGTCACGCTTCCCTCTTTTCCCAAGGCATTAAAACGTTTTTTTTCCTTTTCTTTTTGCTTTTAAAGAGGGGATTAAGATGTTAATTTTTACCAACAAACTTGTTAGCAAGTCAGAAGAATATTCTGGAAAGCAATGTGAATGGCTCCTCTTTGTTTATCAAAACAGACGGAATCAGAATGACCTGGTGGATGGTTTTGACAAGATAGAGTGGCAGGGCTCTCCTGAGAGCTCCTGAATCAGAGTGGATGGGGGTGGGGATGAAGTTGAAGAGGGGGTTATCCTGGAAGCCCTTCTTTGTTGGCCTTTGCCTTCTGAGGTGATGGATAGACCCCATGTGGGACCAGGTGTGTGGCGGTCATGTGCTTATGTTAATTTCATGATTGAGATGTAGGGGTGGAGTCTAGCCTGTTAATCTGGAGATAGCATTGAGTAGCCAGTGAGGCCTCTGTGTGGGCTTGGCTTTCTCCTGAGACTTCTGGGAAACCTCGCAATAGTTCCCTCATGGAGATGAGAAGCTATCTCCCCAGTTGTTGGGAATTAGTCTCAGAGACAACGAACTACGGACAAGGCAAGATGGCAGCGTCCAAGAAGCTGAAGGAGCCAAATGAGAAGCCACAGGACCTTGCTCTGATGGGACCAGACCTCTAAAGTTGGAGAAGCCACCTGGAGACCCCTGTCAGCCCTGAGTTGCTTCTACCACCACTGGATGCTGTTGATAGACTCTGAGCCCTGGAAGCGAGGAGCCCTGAGGAGACACCGGGACTCTGCACCCACTGACCTGTGACTTCGTGAGTTGGAAGGAGACATTATAGACTGGTATCGGACATATGAGCTAATATTGGACTTATGTCTTTGTACTGGACTGGGTTGGGATGCTTTCTCAATTCCCATTCCTCTTGTATATAAACCTTTTTCTTATATCCATATGCATGTCTATAGATTTGTTTCTCTAGTTTACCCGGACTGACACAAGGTGACACAAGAAAGTAGCAATAATCAGTGAGTGAAGAAAAAGCCAGGGACACTGCAGGTGCATTGAACATCTTCCCTGAATTTGTCTTGACCGTGTGCTTCCCTGCACCTCTGGGTCCACCCCGAAAAGTTTCACCTACATCCCTGATGATTTACCATTCAGAGAAAAAATGCTTAGTTGGATGGGGGGAAAAAACAAACCCAGTAAATATTTTTCTCTACAGACAATTCAAGGATTTAAAGCTGAAAAAGAATGCATTTAAAATTCTCAAGGTCAAATTCACTGCCATGGATTCCATTCGGCTCCTGGAGCATCCCTATGGGACTGGGTGGTGCGGCCCCTGTGGGTTCTGAGGCCGTAACTCTTTACTGAGAGGAGAGAGGCTCACCTTTTATCCAGAGAGTGGCCGGTGGGTACCAACAGTTGACTTCCCAGTTGGTAACCGAGCAGGTAACTCACGAGGCCACCAGGGTTCCTTCCAGGTCAAGCAGTCAGGGCTCTTTCAGAAGCTGGCCAAAGTAACACCATGCTCCAGGGCTTTCTTTCAGATGATCAAGCCTAGGAAACTCACAATTGACCAAAGAGGACCATAAGCACACAGAAGACAGTGAGCCTGGGATCCTCGTGACAGTGAAACAGGATTCTAATGCAGGGAGAAGCGCATCTCTACGATCCGTGCTTCCTTTCTCCGAGGGATTTCAACTCAGAATTGTGATGAACAGCCATGACGAAATAGTGTAAAGAGAAGCCCGGTTCACTTCCATGACTCTAGATCGTTACTTGGAAGGAGAATTGTGTAAGTTCTGAGTAGCCCGGATTTCCAAGTACAAATTAGTTTTGTTCCTCTATTGAAAGTACTTGGGGGGCTGAGCCCTGGTGATGTAGTGGTTGTGCATGGGACTGCGGCCCACTGGGACGGAGGTTCAATTCCAGCAGCGGGGTTGGGCCTCCTACTCCCACCACCGGAGAGCAGTGATGCCCCCCCCCAAAAAAAAGAAAGTACTTGGGACTGGGATCCTACCGACAGAAAAAGATATCTAGAAACTTCGAATTCCATGCTTTCTTATCTCCAGGTCTCCCTACTTGGGCCCAAAGCACAGCTTGGCTTTTCTATATTCAGGATGGCTTGGCTTTCTTTTCTTTGGGTAATCTTAGTTTTGATCTCGGCTCATTCTGCCCTTTAGACAGGGTCCTGGTGGCGGAGTAGTGGCCCACCGAACTGCTCACAAGGCCAACAGCTGGAAACTCCACAGGGTCCCCAGGAGGAAGACGATGCTTTCTGTTCCTGTTCAGAGTCAGTCTCAGAAGCCCACCGAGGCCCTTCTACCTGGTTCCACAGGACTGCTATGAGTCGGAATCGAATTAATGGCACTGAGGAGAGTTTGGAGAATTGGTTCAGCTAGGATGAACACACTACTCATGCCGAGCACTGTCTGTATTTTGAAATGCATACTTTCTAGAATCAAGAGCTTTAGGGCTGGCAGGACCACAGAGATCAAATCCAGAAAACACTCAAGATCTCCTCCATTGTAACTTCCCTCCGGACCGCCCTTCCCGTGGCAGGAGAGCTCAGTGGTTCCAGAGCTGTGTTCCTTCCAACAAGTCATGGCTTCTCTGAAGCGGAATTTCTCCAGGTGTGAAGTAAGAGGCTGAGATGATTTCAAAAATCAACAAAATTAAAACAAACAAACATCCCTCCTGGTTATTTGAGTGGCAGCAAATGAAATAACATGTCTCGCCGTTAACATCTTTTGATCTACAGGACCTAACACCATGCACTAAGCAATTTTCAGTGCTTCTATGATAGGTCTTCATCCTGTTCTCTAGGGGCACTCTCCCTTGCAACAAATTGACTCCTCAACCCCTTTATGACCAGCCTCCATCATGGAGAACATGGCTTGGTCCTCAGGAACGCTCACGGTGTCTACTCTGATTATTGCTGATTCCATTCTTCCAAAACCACCATTGCCAAAGCCCATGGTCTTCTTCCATCTTCGCTACGTCTCTGTAGCCTGGTTACAGGCCCCACGCCCAGGGCTCGTCAACCCTCTCTGGGCCTCGCAGCAATACTGATCTGAGTCTCCTTTATGAACTGTGACTCCGATTCAGACACTCCTGCCTCAGTCTCTATGCCGGCTCCCTTCCAGGTCAGCATTCTGCGGCTCTCTCATTTTCACCAAGTAACCTCACCGCCATGAAGTCGGTTCAGAGCAGAACTACCCCTGTGGGGTTCCAAGGGTAGAATTCTCTCCTCCAAGGGTATGAATCTTTATAGGAGTAGATAGCATCATCCTTCTCCCCTCTGGTGGCTTATCTCTGGTGACCAGCCCAATCTGCAGCCCACTGTGCCCACAGGCCTCCTCATCAGTGCTCCTCTATCCTGATCCCCCATGGCCTGTCTGACGCTGGACAACTCACAGCCTTGCTCAGGCTGAAATTGTATGACATTAATGTGAGATCGTTTCAGAAGGCCCGTCTGAGTTTGTGATGGAGCCATTCCCCTGAAAACTGTCAAGCCACAGTGAGGAGGAACCTTAAGTAACCAGCTGAGAACCTATGGTCAGAGAGAGAGCAACAACCTCATGGCAGGGCCGGGGATTGTCAGACAGACCTAGGCACGCACCGGTCTGCCCAACATAGTGTGGGTCTGTCAAGCCTGACTGGAGTGGGCAATGCCAGTGTGTGTGTGTGTGTGTGTGTGTGTGTGTGTGTGTGTGTGTGTATCTAAAAAAGATATAAAACACTTTCTAGCCTTCTCCTCCCTTTAAAAGTTAAACTGTCGGGCTGAGCCCTGGTGGCGTAGTGGTTGTGCGCGGGACTGCAGCCCACTGGGATGGAGGTTCAATTCCAGCTCACAGAAGCAAAGGCTGGGTCTCCTACTCTCACCACCAGAGGGCAGTGATGCCTAAAATTAAAAAAAAAAAAAAAGTTAAACTGTCACTCCAAGGACTTTGGAGAACTATTAGCTATAGATGGTTCTCTACACAAAATAGCACAACTGGATCACATAAGACATCTCAGATTTATATTTTAAAACAGTCAAATGAAACAGAACATCCAGTCACAGAATACAGGTATTTACATCAATTCAAAATGTTTAAAGCTTATCCGGGAGTTTATTTAACGGTTCACATATTTTAAGATATACATACACACAAGCAAAGGAACACATACTGTGTCTTTAGAATGAAGCTCTAAGGTGGTTAGCTCAACACATAGGAACACATATGTGTCTTTAGAATGAAGCTTTAAGGTGGTTAGCTCAAGACATATTACTATTGACACCTGCATGTTTATGGCAACAAATAAGAACAAGACTTGCAATGAGCTCTTCTGCACAAGGGCAGAAGAGAACAGAATGGAAAGAAGACAGTCACACAGATGCACCATTACAGCACTATCCATTTAATAACACCATGGCAGAGGCGGCATGACCCAAAATTACCCAGGGAGATTTGTCCATGGAGCCTGCTCAACCTGGTCTGAAATGGGGAAAGTAGCTGAATCCTTCTCAAGCTGAACTTGACTTTGTGCTTTATAAATAACTACTGCTTTCACTCTCCTTCCAAAACAAAACAGGAGCGGGAATGCTTTCCTTGAAAATAGCTTAACTTTGGCCCTCAGAAGTAAGCAAAGTCTCATTTCAGAGGGTTTTCAGAAACAATAAGAATGTTTCCATTTTATTTGTTTGTTTTCCTTTTTAAAAACAAGTCTAAATACAAACCATGTCTCTCCTATCAACTCTGAGCCAGTTCTGAAATGATGAATGCCGTGAAAGACTATCTAGAACTGAGTGGAGAAAAAGAGGCCTCTGGTTTCCTGGCATACTGAGGACCCAGATGCCTTAGCATATTTCCTACCAGTCCATGAGGAGCCAGAAGACCAAATTCAACCCAATGCCATGAGTAGATGCCCACATAGAGTGTAAGGACAGAGTAGAACTACCCCACAGGGCTGCCAAGGCTGCAGACTTTTCTAGAAGTAGAAGACCACCTCTTTCCAAACCATTGACCCCTGTTTTAGCAGCCAAGATCTGAAGCAGCCCTGCCACCAGACCTTCTCTTAAAGACACCCTCTGGTGGTATTTTTAAGACCTCAAACACCATTTTCTATCTTGCTGTTTATTTTTGAGGCCACACACAGAGTTAGATATGGGAAGAGGAAGGGACCACAGTACACAAAATAATTAAGTGGGCGCCACAAAAGGGGTGTCTGAAAACACGGAATTGACGGAATCTGAGTCGGATTTCCCTCGGGTGGATTTTAAGATGCCCTCGGCTACGACGGGCTCGCTAGGGAAGAGCCGCACTTTCCCATTCTGCCCTGTTGCTGGATCTTTCAGGGGCTCCAAAAACACCACCCTTTTCCCGCCGCCCGCCTTTCGTTCCTCAGCTGGGCCCTCGCTGGAGGGGCCAGGCGTGAGAATAGATGAGTGGACACTGCTTTGGTTTAGCATCCTTTGCTGTCTCTTGGTTTTACACTTGCAGGGACACGGTGTCAGGTAGAGGTACAAAAGGACCAAAACAATACTGGCCACGCAGGCGGCGAGGGTGGTAAAGGCTGTGTTAAACGCCTCCTGGGCATGGGATCTGTGGACGGTGAAATTGCTCACGTTGATGGTGACCTCCACAGTCTCATTTAACAGCCGTTGCCTATTCATGGCAATACAAGAATACACTCCGGCGTCCTCAAAACGAGGACTCTCTATGAGCAGACTTCCATTGGGAAACACTTGAAAGTTTTTCACGGCCTGATCGGACTCCAGCCGTCTGTTGCCCGGCCCAAGCCAAAGGAAATCGGTGTTCGCACTAGCAATCTTGCTGTCGCAGTGGACCACAAACCGCTCACCCACCTGCGCTTCGTGAATTAAGCCCAGGGCATGAAAGGAGCCGTTGATGATGCTGTCCGAACAATTCAGAAAGCTGTCCTGCAGCAGCGGCTCTTGGTGGGAATGCCTGGCGTCAGACCACAGATGGCAGGTATACTCGTTCTTAAAATCCATCACGGAGCTAAAATGCCTCCGATACCAAAAGATCAGCAGCGAGTAGAGGGAACAGTCGCAGAGGAAGGGGTTGCCATGAAGGTAGATACCTCGCAGCTGTTTCGCGGGCACTAAACTCATCGGGTGCATGGGGACGGAAGGGATCCGGTTAAAAGAAACATCTAAAAACGTCAGCTCCGCCAGTTTGAACCTTCCCACGTACAAATCCATGGGAAACTGCGTCAGCAAGTTTCCACTCAAGTAGAGCTTTTGCAACTGGGAGAGCCCTCCAAAGGCCGAGGGGTCGAGATGGGAGATATGATTGTTGTAAAGCAGGAGCACTTCCAGAACTTTCAGTTCTTGGAACACGGCGCTTTTCACGGCCTTCAGCTTATTGGATGATAAGTCGAGGCACTTCAGATTTGGAGCGCTGGTAAAACTGCCTGGGGAAATGCTGGTGATATTGTTATGACGGAGGATGAGGGTGTTCAGTTTTACGAAGGATACCGGGAGCCACTCGGCATCCAGAAGGCCAATTCTGTTATAACTCAGGTCCAGTCTCCTAATCAGTTTGAAGAGGTTCCCAGGCACCTTGGACAGGTTTTTGTTGGTGCAACTCACAATGTCGGTGGCGCAGATGCAAGCGGAGGGACACAGCCCGGAGGCGCCACCGGTCACAGTCGCCGAGATCACCAACAAACACAGCAGCTCCTTGCAGCTCAGTCTGACAACTCTGGGCTGGGTGGGCAGCTCGAGGAAACGTAAAGACATTATGGTCGCCTGGGAGTCTCTTCCGGGTGCTTTTTCCACCAGATCAGCCTCCCACCAGTGAGCCTGGTCAGCAGTGAAAATTGAAGAGGGGAGGGGGCGGGGGGGGGTGGAAAGCAAAAGTTAACTACCATTCGTTAACCCTTACGAGTTAGTTAGACCCTGCTTAGCGTCCTTGCCAATAACTTGTGAAATGGAGGTTTGCGCACGTTAAGAAAGCTCTCCTTTGCCTTTCTTTTTTTTGGTCATAGAACTAATCCTGGGTTACCACGGTAAAGACAGCTACATCCCCGGAAGGCGACAGTTTCGCAATCAGAGGCTCCCTTTTCCCCCTCCCCGAGTTGCATTCAGCGTTTTTAAACTCCCTCCAAGCAAACTACACAAACGCATCTTGTAAACAATTCAACGGAAATACTTTTAGCAAGCCACCCGCCCAGAAAACTCACGGAGCTGGGAAGTCCCTGGGGCTCCGGGGACCGGCGACCGGCGGGGGTGTCTTCTCCAGGTCTGCGCGTCTGTCTGTCGTCGGGCTTCGGTCTGTCACTCTGCCATCCCCCTCCGACTTCCTTTCCCTCCGGCACCCGGCGGGCGGCAGCCTCTCGCCGGCTCTCAACTTTGGGGGAGTTTCTAGCAGCCCCGGCGGCGGCGGCCGCAGCGCCGAGCTCAGCGAACCTCTGCGCGGGCTCCGCTCGCTTCGCCACGGCGCGTGTCAGCGCGCAGCTGAAGGTACCACCCGGGCGTTCTGGCCCCCAGGGCCGGCGCGGGAGACACGCGGCTCCCGGAACCGGGCGCGCCGGGCGCGGGTGCCGCGGCCCCTCCTCTCCGCGCTCCGGAGGCTGCAGGCCCCGGGGGTGTTTCCCGCGCGCGCGCGCCCCGCGCTTGGCCCCCGCGGTCGGGTGCGGGACCCGGAGGCCGGTCCCGCCCCTGCGCGCCCGCCCTCCAGGGGCAGTGGGTTCCCAGGCTGCCTGCCCGCACTCCTGGGGCGCGGGGCGCGCGGCGCGGGGAGGGGGCGTCGGCACAGCCAATCGGCTGGGCGCCCGGTACGCCCACCCCACCCCCACCCCGAGCCGGTGTCCCTGTCGCCGTTGCCTGCCCTCCTCCCCAGCCTCCTCCCGGGGGACCGGAGGGCTGGCCGCGCGAGCGGGGACCCGGATCACCACCCGAGACCGGGGCTCGAGCTGGGGAGAAGCTCGGTTCGTCTCTCCCGGGTGAGAACGCTCGCAGACCCTCCAGTTACGTGCGTTCGCCTAACCCAGGACTGAGTCGGGGAGACTTCGGAGGGATGGGTACCCAGGCCAGGGGTGGGGGGGTGGGGGGTCGTACCCTTGGCGACCTTCTTCGTCGCGACTGTTCTGGTCACCTCTATTCCCCCACCCAGACCACTCCGTTTCCGGACCAAGTCCTCCAGCCTTGCTTTGGGGCGAGGGCCAAGCGGGCTTTGTCGGCTCCCAGAGTAGTAGGTTTAAAAGGTTTGCAAAATAGAGACAGAAGCAGCCCTTGGTCTCCGCCCACTTGGGGGGGGGGCAAGGAGGTGTGGTGGGGGTGGTGGGAGGAAGTCGAGGACGTTTCCTCTGGAGTGACAGGAGAAGCTACCGGGAAGACACACTGGGACCCAGCGCGCCTCCCTGGGAAAGTTCTCTCTCTTTCCTAACTCGGGAGGGAGGCTGCAGCGGGCTTTGTGCCCAACTCGAGTAAGAGGGCAGGAGGCGACCTTCCGGCTGGTGTGCGAAGATAAGGGTATTAGGCTCTGAGAACAAACAAACCCACAAAATCCCAGAGCCAGGCCATTTGCTGAAATGTCCTAGAGGTCCACGCAGGACAGGGAGAAAGCCGGGATGGGATACCCCTTTGGGAGAATCTGAGCTGGGTTCCAAACCCCAATCCGTTGTCATCTCCTCCATTTGGACTCATGGCAACCCTGGGATTTTTTGAGACCCAGACAATTCATAGGAGTAAAAAGCCTCATCTTTGTCCCTTGCAGGGACCCGTGGTTTAAAACTGCCGTCCTTAGAGTTGGCAGCCCAACTGATAAGGTAGACAAAGTATGCTAAAGGAAACTGAAGAGGCTAGTCCTGATGAGTTGTTGTTGTTGTTAAATATTTATTTTTGTTTAATTCTGAGATCACTTTTAACAATGGCAGTTGATTGAGCCAAATCACCCATTTGGACATTGTGTCTGGATTTAAAGAAAAAATTATTGTCCTGACAAGAACGCAGAAGGATTAGAGAGGGAGGCTGGAAAGCAGATCACACGGAGAAGGTCACTGTAGGCAGAGAACAGAACTTGTAATATGACTTATATTTGGGGGGGGGCATCACTGCCCTCTGGTGGTCGTGGGAGCTACCCAGCCTTGCTCCTGGAGAGTCGCTGTTGGATTTGAACCACCAAGCCCGTGGGCCGCAGTCCCACACTCAACCACTATGCCACCGGGCCTCAACCCCGTAATATGACTTTTTTTTTCTGTAATATGACTTTTAAAAGGACAGTAACAGCTCACACACAGACACACACACCCACTCACACAGCCTTGCACTCAGAGAAAGTTGGTCCCTGTGTTGTCCATGGGATTTACTTAGGTTAGCACTTCCTTTAATAGAATTACACCAATTGTTAGCCCCCTAATTACGAGCCTTAGTGGAATAATAAAGAATCCCCACTGGAGTAATGGGTTGTCCATCAGTCTGGCAATCACCAGCATGGCAGTTCAAACACACCAGCTGCTGTTCAGGAGACCCATGAGGCTGTCTGTTAATGATTTACAGTCTTAGAAACACAAAGAAGCAGTTCTACTTTGCCCTATGGCAATGGTTCTCAACCTGTGGGTGGAGACCCCTTTGGGGAGGGGGGTCAAACAACCCATTCACAGGGATCGCCTGCTGTGGGTGGAGACCCCTTTGGGGAGGGGGTCAAACAACCCATTCACAGGGATCGCCTGATTCATAACAGTAGCAAAATAATAGTTATGAAGTAGCAAGGAGAATAATTTTATGGCTGGGGGGAACTGTGTGAAAGGATCTCGGAACGAGGAAGGGTGAGAACCACTGTAAGGTTGCCAGAGTCGGAATTGCCAGGATGGCAGTGGGATTGGATGGAATGATGGGAAATCCTAGAACCCCAGTGATGAAAAGACAGGCTCCTCTTCCAAGGTTGATCATGGGAACCGTGGCTTGAAGCATTCTGTAAAGATGACAGCCTTGGAACCCTGGTGGGACAGTTCAATTGTGCCTATAGGGCCATTATGCATCGGAATCCACTTACTCCAGGCCGTGGGTTTGGGGGGTCCAATGAGTGCTTAGCTTCCAACCAAAAAGTTCGTGTGTGGAATCCACCCAGCAACTATTAGGGAGAAGACTTCAGCCTTTGAGTCACCACAGTTAGCATCCACTCCACTCTCCCCAATAAAGCTGGATTCGTTCTTGTTCAATCGGGATATTTCAGGGAAGGGCAGCTAGATTCAGACAAGTTTCCATTTCATGAGAAGTTGGTTGCATCATGTGAATCAGACAGGCGGAGAGGCTTCTTGGAAGTGCTTCCTCACTGCGAGCTCCCAGGGGGACAGCGGAAGCAGAGATTGTCTCATGTTAGGCCACACTTCCTGGAGTTCTCAAAACATGTGGTCTCTAGTCCTCCTCCTCCTCCTCTTTCCCCCTTTCCTTCTCCTCCCCCTTCTTCTTTAACCTATTTATAATGAGTAAATGAGAGCAATAGAATTAAAATGTCGCAAAGGAAATACTTTTTAAATGACTAATAAGTAACCAGGTTTTTGCAGTACTTGCCCAAATAATTATCCTCCTATTAAAAAAGAAAGGAAGAAGAAAACATCATGATGACTTGCATGTAATTCAAAAATAGCTTTAATAAAAGCAGCAATTGGAAAATAGAAGCAGGGACTTATGCTATGGCATACAGCTACAGGCAGAGCATAAAAATATTCTGGAAAGATGATCAAGCAAAAATAAACGAAATGCACTTGAGATCCACATACACATCTATCTCCCTGCCACTCTGCGTTGAGGGGTTCCAGATGTTTGTCAAGCTGGGGAGCAGCTGGGTAAGGGGTGGTTTTCCATAGTTTGGAGACAGAAAGCTCGGTGCCAATTCTAATAATGGCATAAGGTATGATCCTATTTTGTGGAAGATGTTTCTAGCATCTTTTTAGTGTGGCTTCTGCATCTGCTTCTCCGCCGACAAGAGAGCTAACTCCACAATGGCAGAGACTTTATCTTCCCCGGTTACCACTCTTTTTTTTTGTTTGTTTGTTTTTGTTTTTTGGGCATCACTGCCCTCTGGTGGTGGGAGTAGGAGGCCCAGCCTTTGCTCCGTGGAGCTGGAATCGAACCTCCATCCCAGTGGGCCGCAGTCCCATGCACAACCACTACGCCACTGGGGCTCAGCCTGGTTACCATTCTTGTCACAGCTTCCAGAACCCTACCTGACTCTTGGTTAAGAATCAATCAAATTTGATGAATGAACTGATTAGGGGGGGGAGCCTGTTCTATCTCTAGGGTTAAGGTATGGCCTACCCCCACCTGAGTCAGGACTGGCTGGTTGCTGTCCTGTTCTTGACACTTCAAAAAACTCATTCAGAACGTAGGGGTAAAGAAGGGAAAGAGAGTCCTGTGAATGTATTTGAGCCCAGGCTCAAGCAGAGCCCGAAAGTCACTCTGTACCTGTCATCCTTTTAAAGGACAACTCTTCACTTCTCTATTTGTTTTTCTTTTGTTCTTTTTTGTTTGCTTGCTTGAATTATTTTGAGTCGTGAAATTTGTTGTTGTGCCACTTATAACCTCCCAAAGCCCTAAAGCATACAGTGATGATGATAAAAATATGTTTGAACCATTGTTATGTGCCAAGCACTGAACTCTGTTTTGCATGCATGACTGCTCACCGTGAACCTGCAACATTGTATAATCCCATAAAGCAGATGGTAAACAACTGGGCTTCAAATGATTAGAAAATGGAATAGGAAGAAATTAACTTGAGGTTCAATTTGAAGGATTTAGATTAAATAGGGGAGAGAAGTGTCTGATAGGTTGTGAAATGAATTGCTATGACAGAGGGTTAAATTGCCTTCTTAGGGATTGAAAATGGGATGAATTGATTTTCTTCTGGCACTTTCCACATGGCATAATCTATTGGTATTTTTAACCACACAATAATGATTCCGGTGGATAATACAAAGTAGACCGACACTCGACAGGCTTTTGAATCTCGTGTGTTCAGGTGTGCTTGGTAATGGGGGACAGGCTGGCTGACGTTGGAAATAACTTTTGCCGGCAGGCAGAGGTTTGAATAGATGAAATCTCAGGGTTCTCCTAGCTCTGTGACTTCCAGAAGTCCTTAGACTATAATAAAAACTCAAGGAATTAGACATATGAGACAAGGATTTTTAAAAAATCTTTTATTGTGAATTGGGTAAAGGTTGACAGAGCAAATCAGTTTTCCATTCAATGATTCAGGCACATTTTTGTCTGGTACTTAATTGCAACCTCCATAATGTAACATCACAGGTCCTATTTCCTCCCTGCGTCTCCGTTTACATTCTTCCTTTATTCCTAACCCATTTGAACTTTGTCCTGAGGTAAATGCTGCCCTTTTGGGACCAGGCGGTTGACTATATTTGAGACCAGGCGGTGTATGTACCTCACTAGTGTTACTGTTCCTCTAATTGACCTATATTTTGCTTCGCTGAAAATTGAGTCAAGGGAGTAAGTTCATATTTTAAGCTGATGGATGGCTAAGGGTCATATTTTGGGGGAATCCACTCCTCTCTATCTGATCAGTAAGCTTAGTCTTTTCCCTGATTTTGGGTTTCGTTGCATATTTTCTCCCACTCTATCCAGATCCTTCTAATGTGAATCCTTTCAAAGTAGGGACTACTACCATTGGTAGTGATAGCTGGGCACCATCTAGTTCTTCTGGTCTCCAGGATCATAGAGGCTGATTAGTTTATTAGTTCATTGATCTAATTGTTTCCATTCATCTTCAATTTTCTTCACTCTGCTTTCCTCTGAACATAGAAAGACCAGTAGTTGCACCTGAGACAGCCACTGACAAACATTTAAAACTCTAGTTGCTCTCAGCAAAGTAGACTACAGAACCTTAACTTTGTAAACTATGCTATGCCAATTGACCAGGGTGTCACCCGACACCATGGTCCTGAGCCCTCAAGCTCAGTAATTCATTCATGATGCAAAAAATTGTTATAGCATTTATTTAATCATCATCATCGTTGTCATCATTATTATTACAAATAATTAGCACTGGTAAAAATCTGTTGTCATCAAGTACCTTCTGACTTGTGATGTCCACCAGTGTTGCAGTATAAAATTGTCCCACAGAGTTTGTTCGGCTATAGTCTTTGCAGAATCAGATCTCTAAGCCTTTTATCCATGGTGCTCCCCAGTTGGCTTGAACCACCAGCCTTTAGATTAAATATTTTTATTATGTGCTGTAGAGTTCATTCTGACTTCAAATGACAGAGTAGAGCTCCCCAGTAGGAGTTTTTAGGCTGTAATCTTTATTGTCAACATAAAGAAAAAATTAAAACTCCTTACAACTGGATCAATAAGCAACAGCACGATGGAGGGAGATAATACGGATGTTGTCAAGGATTTCATTTTACTTAGATCCACCCTCAGCATCTTTAGAAGAAACAGTCAAGAAATCTAATGCACAAGGCAACTGTGAAACAAACGACTTCTTATTACAAAGTACAGTCGTCACTTTGTGCATGATCCAAGTCAGGGCATTTTCAATTCCTTCCCGCACGCAAAAGCTGCACGAGGAATAAGGAAGACTGAAGAAGAATTGCTGCCCTTGGACTACAGCGCTGGCTGGGAAAGAATATGCATAAATTACAGACTGCCGGGAGAATGCACAAGTCCATCTTGGGAGAAGAACATCAAAGGGAGGTGTTTCTTGAAGGGAGGCTGTAAAGACCAGGTCTCGTCGACTTGGGACATGGTATCAGTAGGGGCCAGGCTCAGGAAAAGAAGACCATCCTCCCCAGTGAAGTAACACGTCAGTGCAAGTGAGGGAGAGCCTCAAGAAAATGGGTCTGCAGGGCGGCTGCCACAATGGACTCCTGCATCACAGTGATTTCCAGCATGTTGTAGCATCAGGCCAGGCTTCGTTCCGTCGCACAGAGGCTTCCTCTGAGTTAAAACTAACTGTAGATTAGGAGTGATCGTTTCGCTTTTGGGTCTGGGCACAAAGCCACGCAGGGTGTTAGGTGACTTTAAGACACTATTATACAGAAGTGAAAAACTATTCCCACTAAGGTTCCGGTTAATACATAGGTGGGCTCATTCTATACAAAACCTGGTTAAATATGTCTCTGTGCGGGCGAGTGCCCTCATAAATACATTTACTTACCTTAGTCTCCTAGGTTGTCTTCAGAAAAAGAAAAGGTCTAATTGGGGCAGTGGCCACTGCTGCTGGATCATTAAATTTCAAAGGAGAGAGGCCAGCTCTTAAGGCACGGTCACTGCCTTAGGGAGCACCAAAGGGGGAATTTTCATAGAATTTCTTGAAGGACATAAGACAATCATGGGGACTTATTTTGAAGAATTTTTTAGAAAGATGAAAGCTGCATTAGTGAGAAAAGGGCCGGGAAAGTTGCTGGGGGTGGGGGGATTGCATGGTAACCGTGTACTTACTGCTCATGCTTCTAGAGAAGTCAGACCTGCCCAATGAGAACGTCACTGACCTTGATCTTGCCCCTTCCTGTTGTTTTTGATCCCCTACTCTAAAGAAACTTTAAAAGGCGTATGACTGGATTGATTCTCTCAAGGAGGCAAGATGACAGTTTTAACGTGGTATCTACTGTAGACTGCAGGAATCTCCAGTACAATGGAAATGCTGCTTCCAGAAGTGTCCAGTCAAAGAAAAGATGAGCCGGGTGGTGTATAGAGCTTGATGGAGGATATGTCAAGAAAT
This sequence comes from Nesogale talazaci, assembly GCA_004026705.1. Classification (NCBI taxonomy): domain Eukaryota; kingdom Metazoa; phylum Chordata; class Mammalia; order Afrosoricida; family Tenrecidae; genus Nesogale; species Nesogale talazaci. The sequence goes on from PVJH01014374.1 coordinate 36,932, forward strand.
TATAGCGCCACCCTTTAAGATGTTTGCCTCATAAAGGTTGCCGTGACTTTGTAGCAGTACGTTTTGACACTTGGTTTCCAGGAATGGTTGCGGGTCCAGCTCTTCTGTCTCCCAAACTCAGGGAGGCACGTGCCAATGTGGACTGGATTTTGACCCTCCAGGACAGAGTAGAATTGCCCCTGTGGGATTCACTAGAGCAAAAAGCCTCATGTTTCTCCAAATGAGAGAAGATCTGGGTTCAGTTCTTTCCTCTGGGACTCTCTCCCCAGTGAAGGATGCCAGCTCCTTTGAGTCTTCAGAAAAAGAAAACTTCGGGCACATTCTCGATAGCAGAGACATCACTTCAATCTATTAAGAACTCAATTTTAATGGGGTATCATATGTCTATTGCAAAACCATTTCCCATGCACATGGAAGCAGAACCCTATCTACAGGCCTGGAGTGAATTCTGACTCTTAGTCAACTTGACGAAGACAGAGGCGAACTATTCCAGGAGACTGTAGTCTTCCAAGGAGCAGGCTCTCACATCTTTCTCCTCTAGGATTCAAATCACACATATATTTCTTATTTTTTTTGGCGGGGTGGGGGGCATCACTGCTCTCCGGTGGTGGGAGTAGGAGGCCCAGCCCCACTGCTGGAATTGAACCTCCGTCCCAGTGGGCCGCAGTCCCACACACAACCACTACGCCACCGGGGCTCAGCCCTCTCACATATATTTCAATTAGTAATAAGACGCTTTAGCACTGTGCTGCCAGGGCCCCTCACAGGGATATGTAACTAGTGCACGTGTGCCTGATGTCATAATATCTTGCCATTAAAGATACTACAGCGAAGGAACGCATATTGACTTAGATCTACAAAATGAAAAGTTACAATTTTTTATAAACAGCAAAATCATATGAGACTACCTACCCCTCTCCTAACAGTGATTTTTAGTCTTCTCCCTTCTCTTTATTTTCCTTGTTTTCTGCTATGCTTTTGTGATTACCAAAAAAAAAAAAATTCAATTAAAACTTGTGGTAGGTTACCATTACTTAGGACAAAGCCACGTGTACCCATGTTCCTGTGTAATGACTCTAGTTTCAGTAAGAAAAGTTCTTTTCTGGCTTGACAAGCAGAGAGTGGTTTCCGTGTTTTGAAGGTAGCTGGCCAGTCAGTTATTAAGCATGTATTTATCAAGCACTCACTCTGTGCCAAGGACAATGTTTCACCTGAAATTTGTGTTGTTATTGTGAGTTGCTGGCGAGTCAGTGTCCGTTCATGGAGACCTTGTGTTTAACAATAAAATGCTGCCTGGTTCTTTGCTGAATTCATGATTGTTGGTATGTGTGTGCCCATTGTTCTGGTTATTGGGCCGACCCATTTCACCGAGGATTCCTTGAGTCTGTCGACCAAGCACGATGTCCTTTTCTACCTGTCCGAAGGAAGCCAGCCAAACTCCCACCATCCTTTGTTGTTGATGGGTGCCCTGGAGTCAGTTCCATCCTGTCTTCTTCGCAGATGTTGTTATGATCGAGCCTATCGATGCAGTCCCCGGGCCAATCCATCCTGTGGAAGGTCTCCCGCTTTTTTGCTGCCCCACTCCTTTACCAGCACGATGCCCTTTTGCAGGGACTGTCTGCTGACAACCTGTCTGAAGTGTGGGAGGTGAAGTGTCGCCCTCCTGGAACACTCTGTCCGTCCCTCTTTCAAGGCAGAGTTGCTTATTCTTTCAGCAGTCCACGGCGCTCTCAGTATCCTTCACCAGCCCCATGATGCAACTGCATCTCTTCTTCTGTGGACTTCGTTACTCAATGACGACACAGCAGTTTAGTTATGAATCAGTTCTTCCTCTGGCTTCCTTTATCATTACTCAGCTTTTGCATGCATCTGTGGTTAGGGTCAAGTTCGCCTCGGCCAGGAACGTGACGTGTGTGTGTGTGTGTGTGTGTGTGTGTGTGTGTGTGGTTTTAACTTTAAAGAAGCCTTTTTAAGGAGACTTATTTGTTTGAGTTTTTGACTTCTGCTTCCCAGGATGCTGCTTGTTGATCCAAGTAGAATAAATTCAGGCTGAGCCCCAGTGGCATAAGTGGTTGAGTGCTGGACTGCAGCCCGCCGGCTTGGTGGTTCAAATCCAGCAGCGGCTCTCAGGAGCAGCACTGGGTAGCTCCCACGACCACCAGAGGCAGTGATGCCAAAAGCAAACAAACAAACAAACAAAACAAAAATAAAATAAAAACAAGTAGAATAAATTCCTTGACATCTTTCATTTCTTCTCCAAAGACCATGGTGTCGTTTGTTTGTTTTTATATTTCTATTGGGATATACACATACATATAAAATGAAATTGTTAAATATATAAAGAAGATTTGTGCAATCATCACCACAATCGAGTTCCCAACACTTTCTTCTTGTACTCATTGTTGGTAGCTGTCCATTCTCCCCCACCCCCCACCCCCCCACTCATCCTCTCCTGCCATATCTCTAGGTGATTGTCAATCCATTTACTGTCTCTAGAGATCTGCCTGCCCATCCTTGCCTTTGTTTATAGAAAATCATGTAGAATGCTAACAGGAAGGGACCCGACAAAAGCCTTCAACAACAATGACTAAAGAAAACATAGAAAAGTCTCATTCCAAAAGGAAGCATAAAATAGGAAAGGCTGACCCAACTCTAAAATGGATTAAATGGGAAATCTAATGCTAAGGGATTGCAGTGTCACCAACTCCCTCTGCCATCATGGCCTTTGCCCACTATTATCTGTCCAGTTGAGAGAATCACCCCTTTCTTCACATCCCTCCTGTATCTGTTACCTGGCACTCTTATAACTGAAATACTATGAGGGGCTCCCTTTAACAAGCAGACTTTTATTTTTCAGCGGAGGGAGCTAGAAGTCTGCCTTCCGAGCTCAGCTCTGGGGGAAGGCTTGCACTCCAGGGAGAGGAAGAGCCTTCTCTCTCTGCTTCGGCTTCCGGTGGACTTGGAGCTCTCCATGTCTTCCCCCTCCCCGCTTTGCTCACTTATTTAATCTCCTTTAGATCTCAAAAGACTAGCTTAGAGTACACCCTTCCCTCATCCTGCCTCCTTGACAAAACGAAACAGCCCACTCTCAAATGGAATTGTTACCACAGAGAGGTTAGGGCTGATAACACATATTGAGGAGGGGACATCATTGAATCCAGAACAGACTGCAGGGTGTGCTCTTTTACTTTCATGAGTAAGCACTTAAAAATGATGGCAGCATTTAAATGTTATAGTAACCACACTGAAGTGACAGGACTGACTCAGTAAGATTTCATCTATAGGTTGTGTGTCGATTACCCATGTTCTCAGTTTGGAGGCTTGACGTCCTTGGTCAAGATCAAAGCCCACACGTACAGCTGTGAGCCCTTCTCCCTGACCATAGGATAGCCCTTCTAAAGGCGGTATAAGCCTCTCCCCACACCACTTTTAACTTCAGTGAAATGCAAAAATAACATCCTCATTTCTAAAAGAACTGTGTGCTCATTATAGAAATTTTGGGAAACATAGAAAAATATAACAAAAAAATCAAGAATGCCATTCATAATCTCACTGGTAAATCCTATTTCTATTCAAAGAATAAATCCACTGAAGTGAAGAACCTCAGGAGATTACATAAGGCTGATTTTCAATTCATCATAATTATGCAAGGAGAGAAACAAGCAGGTTTTTTTTGAAAAAGAAAACACCAGAAATCGCAGCCGTCGGAATGAAACAGGCAAATGAATATTGCTGTTTTGTGGTTAGGTGCCATCAAGACAGTTCTCACCCAAGGTGACCTTAGACACAACCCAACGGCACCCTGCCTGGTCCTGCATTTTTCCCGCCATGGTTCCTGGGCTGAGGCCCCTTGTCACAGCCCTCCTGTGCCAGTCCTTCCTCCTCGTCGCTGCCCCTCCACTTTACCAAGCACGCTGTCCTTCTTCATTCAGGGACTGGTCTCTCCTGACAACATGTCTAAAGGGTGTAAGACTCAGGCTCGCTACCCCTGCCTAAGGAGCACTCCGACCAGATTACTCCCAAGACAGATCAGTTCGTGGTTTCAACAGTCGAGCGTACTTTCAATATTCTTCTCCAGCACCACAAGTCAAATGTATTGATTCTTCTTCAGTCTTCCCAACTTCATAAAATTCATTGTTTCAAAACCATGGACCTAGGAGGGTGGCTACCTCTTCACTGTTCATGACAACTGATAGGTGGTCCCGTATGTTCAGTATCAGCCTGCAGGAATCATTTAATTGAATGTCGTGAAGTACTACGAAGGCCCTCAAAATAAGCTAGCTCCAGCTCTGCTGATGATGTGTTCATATCTAACAGACTAAGTTACAAAAGCTATAGGAAGCAGGCTGAGCCCTATTTTTATGTCCTTAAAAAAAAAGAGAATGCTTTCACAATAAAAAAGAAAGACAATTATCCCTAATGGATCGATCCCGGTTGTTGCCAGGTGCCGTCCAGTCACTCGTCACCCATAGCGAGCCCGTGTTAAATACGAGGAAGCACGGCCTGGCCCTGTGCCATGCTCTTCGTTGTTCTGAGGTCCGAGCCCACTGTTGCAGCCACCATGTCCATCCAGTTCCATGAGATCTGGAGTGTAGTAACTTTGCCAGCCAACAATTAGGAGAGAAAAGAATAACCCCAACCTGTGACCAACACTATTACCAAGATTTACCTGTTTCTGAGACTAGAAGGTCCTCGGTGGTAAATGCTCCACGGGGAATTTGCTCTACAACGCTGACCTTTCAGTCTGTGATAGTGAAAGGAAACATGGATAATGGAGAAAAAAGTAGATGATCTCTCTGGAAAGAACCGAGAAAGTGGTCCTGGTAATAACACCTAAGTTGATTTCATTCTTACTATCTTCTTTTTTTTTTCTTTTAAAAATCATTTTATTGGGGGCTCATTCAACTCTTATCACAATCCATCCATCCATCCATTGTATGGCAAGTACATCTGTACATGTGTTGCCATCATCCTTCTCAAAACATTTGCTTTCTACTTATGCTCTTGGTGCTAGCTCCTCATTTTTGCCCCTCCCAGCTCCCTCCTCCCTCATGAACCCTTGATAATTTATAAATTATTATTATTTTGTCATGTCGTACACTGTCTGATATCTCCCTTCATCCACTTCCCTCTTGTATGCACTCCAAGGAAGAGATTATGTGTAGAACTTTATAATCAGTTCCCCTTTTTACCCCACCTTTCCTCCACCCTCCTGGTATTGCCACTCTCACCACTGGTCCTGAAGGGATCATCTGTTCTGGATTCCCTGGGCTTCCAGCTCCTATCTGTACCAGTGTACATGCTCTGTTCTAGCCAAATCTGTAAGGTAGTATTGGGATCATGATAGTTGGGGGGGAAGGGGCATTCAGGAACTAGAGGAAAGTTGAATGTTTTATCAAGCTACACTGTACCTTGACTGGCTCATCTACTCTCCATGACCATTCTGTAAGGGGATGTCCCATTTCCTACAGATGGGTTTTGGATCCCCATCTATACTTTCCCTCATTTACAATGATATAATTTTTAGTTCTTTGATTCCTGTTACCTTATCCCTTAAACACCTTGTGATCACAAAGGCTGGTGTACTTCTTCCATGTGGGTTTTGTTGCTTCTGAGCTAGATGGCCGCTTGTTTACCTTCAAGCCTTTAAGACCCCAGACGCTATATCTTTTGTTAGCCGGGCACCATCAGCTTTCTTCACCACATTTGTTTATGCACACATTTGTCTTCAGAAATCATATTGAGAAGGTGGGCAGACAATATATTTTTTGTTCTTTGATGCCTGATAACTTATCCCTTCAACCTCTTATGGTCACTCAGGCTAGTGTGATTATTCATTGTGGACTTTGTTGCTTCTGAACTAAATGGCCACTTGTTTACCTTCTATTCTTACTATCGCCTAAAGCAGCAGTTCTCAACCTGTAGGTCTCGACCTTTTCACAGGGGTCACCTGATTCATAACAGTAGCAAAATGACAGTTATGAATTAGCAAAAGAAATCATTTTATGGGGCTGAGCCCCGGTGGCGTAGTGGTTGTGCGCAGGACTGCGGCCCACTGGGACAGAGGTTCAATTCCAGCAGTGGGGCTGGGCCTCCTACTCTCACCACCGGAGAGCAGTGATGCCCCCCCCCCAAAATAAAAATAAATAAAAAAATAAAGAAATCATTTTATGGTTGGGGGGGCCACCACAACATGAACTGTATTAAAGGGTCATGGCATTAGGAAGGGTAAGAACCACTGTTCTAATGTTTTCATATCATTTTTACAAGGGCCCTAAAATAAAACTGGTTTCATTTCCATTTTATAGATGAGGACAGTGGAGTTCAGTTTATCTAACTTGCCCATGATGAGCACAAGTCAGATATTGCACCACAGTCCATCTGACTCTAGTATCATGCATAACCGCTAACCATTGTTTCCCTGGTAGGGAGCGGTAGCAGGGTCAACCACAATTTAAATTCCCCTTGAGCAAATATTGTTATTCCTGGCCACACTCCCAGAGTTATGATATGGTTGCTTTCCTCTAAGAATTTGTAGTGTTGTTGGGAATAATTATAGGACACAAGACAGTATGTAATTCAACTCCAAATTGAGTGTAACCAAGAGTCAACATGCTTTGCTAGAGAAAATATCTACTTTGGGCATTCAGCGACTCCAATATGTGGAGAAGTTTAGATACTATTCATTTTTTGGTTTTGACCAAGGATGTGCCTAAACAAAGAAAATTATACACAAATAAGCATGTAATTGGGGCGGGAGAGTCTTAAATGGTGAAGTCTATGAAAGTTGTCTCTTAGAATTCAGGAATGGCAATGTGACTCTGGCAAAGAATTTAAGAGTACCATGGACTATAGAAAGGAAGGACTGATATGTCTTGGAAAAATATTGCCAGAGTGCCCCTTAGAAGCAAGGATGGACTTGTTATCAGGAGACACCAGACCCTGGGAAAAGATTTCATGCTGGGTACAGTCTAGAGGCAGTAAAAGAAGAGGAAGCCCCTTGACAAGACGAATTGACACAGGAGCAGAAACGATGGGCTTCGATCTAAGAATGGATGTGAGGATGGCAAAGGACCAGGCAGAGGCTCATTCTACTGAACGTAGGGTGGTTCTGAGTTGAAACCGATGGAATGGAATGGAATCCAACAACAACGTGATTCCTATCTTGTCCATGGCATCAGCCATGAAGAATGCGAGGCAAGGAGAGTCGTGTCTCTCTTCTGGAACACACCAGGCTCTGAAACACCTTCCTGCTGCCTAATGGTCACATGTGAAACATAAAGAAGGTGGTATGGTGGGATAGAGCACAGGGCAGAGAATCGAATCTGCCATTTCTTCACTGTGTACTAGTCGGAATGTGACTTGGCCTTTCAGATGCTCAGCTTCCCCAATGTACAATGGAAGTGTGGTGGCAATATATGTATGCCCTGCTGGATTTCGTGAGGTTGTCTGAGTGAAGCCAGTGAGACGTTCTCTGGAAACCGTACAGCTGGAAAAGAGCATTTCCTCAAACCCAGTCTGTGTGTTCCTCACTCTATTTCCCTTCATGGGGCAGCTCTTGGGGTAAAGTGGTGCAAGCATTGGGCTGCTGACCAAATGGTTATAAGTGGAACTTGCCAGCCACGCTGTAGGAAAAAAGTGTGACCGTCTGCTTCTGTAAAGATTTATGGGCCTGAAAACCCTAAGGGGTCATTCTATTTTGCCCTAGGGTCACTGGGAGTCAAACTCGACTGGATGGCAGTGAGTTCAGTTTGGGTTTCATTGCCCTTATACATGGCTATTGTCTCACACAGCACCGATGTTGAACAAATGTTTGTTGAACTCAGTGGAACGGAAGCACTGTCTGTGGACAAAATAAAGGGAGCTGGAGAGGTTCACTTCCACAATTATATCTGTGCACCTCCAAGTCCACCTGTAGCAGGGTGCAGCTGGACCTCATTTGGAGGGCTGCCTGCACTGGGGTCCTCACCACCTTACTCTCAGTGTCTCTCTCTCTCTCTCTCTCTCTCTCTCTCTCAGAACTGCTGCGGACTGGAATGAGGCCATGGTCTGTATACCTGGTCTTCTCAAACCCCCACCGTCTCAATGAGATGCTGTGGAGAAGATCCAAGGTAAAGACTGTGAGGGGTGATGATTGGTGATCTCTAGATACTCCAGAGAGTACCCACAGGAGCCTCAGAACTACAGTGAGGGGCAAAACAAAACAGAACTTTAACGTCACAATCAGATTCACTGCAGTTTTGGCAGGCCAGTACTTGCCTTTTGCATCCAGGGAGAATCTTGGAGAGGAAACGCAGCGAGGTTGCAGTGGAAGAGGTTCTGCGCAAATTTGAACACGTTCGTTGTTGGAGGATTAGGCTTCTCATAGACATGTCCTCCTTGAGGAATACGTGGAAACTGGGTGATGTGAAATATGTTTATTAAGGCAGCTGTCCACATCTGTCTGGATGTAGAAATTTTCATTCCTTCCATTACATTTCTTCAAACTGCTGCATCTATATTTCTCCTTTCTGAATTCTATGGGTGGGAAGGCACCGAGAGCCTTGGCCCTCTTTTCAGCCATAGCACATGCATGGACCTCAAGCGGAAACAACTACACAACTCCAACACAGCAGTTGCGGTTGAGTTGATTCCAACTGCAGGGAAACCCAAGTACGCAGAGTAGAACGTCAAAGTGGAAGGTTTTCATGACGGTCAACGTGTGTTTATTGTGTATTGTGTAGTTTCTTGTTTATTGTGAAAGTGGATGCTCCAGGCAAACTCACCTTGATAACATCAGCACAGGATGGCTTCGCAGGCCTCAAAGTTGATATTTTCATGTCCTATAGTCAGTTTGATGCATATAGAAAGATTCATAACCGACATTAAAAGAATGCCTACCTGTGGATTGAAAGCAAGAGTAAACTGGGTCAGAACTCAGTGGCTGCCTAATAGTATTCTCTGTTTATGAGAAAGCTTATAGGGAAGCTTTGGGGATCCAAATCTACAAGAGTGTGAACCAAGGGTTAGGAGCAGTTAGTCTGATGCGCTCAATGATTAGAGGTGCCAAACTGCTATAAGGCCTGATGAATTCATTCCGACAAGAAAGTTATGACTGCAAATAAGACTATAAACCCAGATGCGCTGGATCTGACAATGTCATCCCTGGGTAGAAGGCACAAAGCAGTGAATCAGTGAAATCTGAAGTTATGCAATAAATATAAGGGCTTCATGACTCTTCCCCAGTTAGAAAAAGTACTCTATTAAAGACAATCTCTTCCTGCTTCCTTCATCTCTGAAATAACAGACTATGCAAAGGCAGAATAATATCATCATAAGATTGAGTGGTGATCATGCAGAAAAATAGAAGGAGAGGGACAAAGAACACAGAACTCATTTCAGAAAGAGAGACAGCACTGCAAGGCCCCCCGGGAGAAAAAGCCCATCTCCAGCAATAAGTAAGTTAAAGCAGGCATTTTGCAGGACCTGAATTAAATATAATTATAAATATACATATATATGGAAAGTACACAATTACAGAAAGCAAATTTGAATCCTGCCTAATCCTTCAAATTCAAAGAAAGAAAAAAGTTCTGGAAAAGACAATCATGAAACAAGGATAATGTAACACAGAGAGAAAATTCGTAGAACAAGGACCAAATGGCACCCAATGACCAGCAGAGTGTTTGCCAGCTCTCCAAAGTCCTCTCTTTGCCCTGATGCACTTTGTGTTTATTGAGAGATAAGCTACTGCCTTCCTCTGATTATTGACTTGTCCTCTTTTTTTTAAAGTCTACTTTTGCTTTATTTCTCGTAAAGGACAGATAGTGATACTTGGTTACTCTTCTTGTCAGGAAAAGATGTCATGCTTGGTAAAACAGGAAGCCAGCAAAAAAGAGGAAGACCCTCAGTGACATGGATTTGCATATTGACTATAACAAGAGAGTCAAACACAGAAACGGTTGTGATGCTGATGCAGCGTTTCAGACTGTCCTATATTGTGAGTTGGAATCAGACTGACAGCACCTCACCCCAATAGCATGCTGTTGAGCTCAAATGCACAGAGACTGGTATTGTATTATCTGTCTACTGGACTTGCCTCTTTTGTAAGCATGAATTGTTAGATTTTTTTAAATCATTTTATTGGGGGCTCACATAACTCTTATCATGATCAATACAGACATCAATTTGCACATCAAATGTGCAAATATGCAGACTACATTTGCACATTTGTTGACATCATCACTCTTGAAACACCTGCCTTCCACTTAGGCCCTCAGTATCAGCTCCCCATATTTCCCCTCCCTCCCTACTCCCCCTCCTCCATGAACCCTTAATAATTTAAAAATTATAATCATTTTGTCAACAACCTTAATATTTTACTTCAAGTTTAATTAATTAATTTACATTTAACTTCATGATTCGTTTACAAGTATATCTACCATCTTTTTTTTATATTATATTATTAGTGTCTTAGACTGGGTTCTCTAGATAAGCAGAAGCAGTGACACATATACATGGCTGTTTTGCCCATGTGTGTTCTAATAATCCTCTTCTGCATATGCTACATAATTCTTGTCTTATAATTATCTTTGCTATGCATATGTGTGTATATGTATAGATATCTATATATAGGTATCATCTATATAGAAAGAGCTTCCGATTATATATATCTAGCTCAATCTCTAGATCAATCTATAATACCAGATCTATCTAAACAGATATAACTATCTAGATATATCTATATTGATATACATATGCATAAATAACTCTATAGAGATAAATATAATGTAGCACTATCTCTACTTTTCTTTCTAGCTATAAGGAGATTTATATCAAGAACATGGCTGACACAGTCCTAGAAGTGGTCCAGGCCAGGCAAGTCCATGGGTTAGATTCTAAGTGGGTGACTTTTGATTCATGCAGCACCAAGGCCGGGGAGTCTCAGATTCACAGGAACACCACAGGCTGGTGGCTGCCCGGAAAGATGAACACAAAGAAGCAGGTCAGAGAGCAAATCACCGGCAGGCTGCGGATGGCTCTCAGTACAAAGGGAGATCGAATGATAAGATGTTATATTTTAACCCAACAACCTGCGCCTTAATAGACTTTACTACGCTCTCTGTCTGATAGAAAGGCTATTCACATCCCTGGACTGTGGTTAGAAAGGGACTCACCAGAGGCTTGTGGGGATCCTGTCAAAGGATTTTGGGTTTCCACGGTCATCCATAGGCTTCTGAAAACCCGGTGTTCACAGTTTAAGCTATAATACCATTTCCTCCTTGAGATTTGTATTTTACTGCTTTCAATCCTTGGATCACACAGGTCGCTGGGGTGCTTCTTCTATGTGGACTTAGTTGGCACCTCACTCAGATGACTTCTTGTTTTAAGAAAAGCACCAGGCTTCTTTATAAACTAGGTCTCTTGTATTTTTTTGGGGGGGGGCATCACTGCCTCTGGTGGTGGGAGTAGGAGACCCAGCTTTTGCTCTGGTGGAGCTGGATTTGAACCTCCATCCCAGTGGGCCACAGTCCTGCGCACAACCACTACACCACCGGGGCTCAGCCCTCTTGTATCATTTTTGTGTACAACTCGCCACACGTTTTTTGCCCGACATGTATTTTATACTACAAAAAAAAAAAAACATTTCAATGATTTTTTTAAGTTGATAGTAATTTATAAATACCCACCTATCTCATCTTCCCAACTGGTAAAAACTTCCCTCATACATGTCCACATATTTGTCTGGGATTATTTACCTCTCGGTGAAGAAATTCCTCTACTTTTCTTTGAGCACAGATCTGCTGGCAACACATCTTCTGGGATTTTATGTATCTGAAACTGTCTTTCATCTACTTTGATTTTCAAAGGCGACTTTGCTGAGATAATTCTAAGCTGGCAGTTATTTTCTTTCAACACTAAATGTTGTCATCCCGCTGTTTTCTGACATCCATCCTCTGTCGTTTCTGTTGATCTGTTAACTATAAATCCACCGTTGCTTCTTTGAATATACCGTCCTTTTATCCTCTGTCGATTTTGGCTTGTGATTCCAGTGGTTTTCTTCTGATGCGCTTAGCTGCAGTTTTCTTTGAGTTCATTCTGCTTGGGGATCCCGGTGCCTCTTCAATCTACAAGTTGGTTACTTTGGAAAAATATTTTCCATGATCTCTTTGACTATGATTTTTCCTTTCTTCTCTTGATTCCCTTCTGGAGTTTTAGAACTCCCGTCTTCTTTTTAGGTAAAGGTTTACACATATGCCAGCTTCCAGCAGTTATTTCCACCCTTTTATCTCTGTGCTCTGAGACAGATGATTGCTCTTGGCCTTATTTCTAGCTCACTGCTCCATCTCACGAGTCACTAATTATTTTATGCTGGATGTGTTGCAAAATGGATCCTTTGGGCCTTATAATTCAGATATTTCATTTTCAGTTCAAGAATCCCTTTGGATTTTTAATAGTTTTCAATTTTCTGCTGAAATTCTTTGTCCTGCTCTGTGTCTTACACATATTTCACAAAGTGCTTCATTGTATTAATCAGGAATATTTTAAACTCTCTTTTGGGCAGGTCCAATTTTGGCCCTGGGTGTGGGTCGAGTACAGCTGAGAACTAAGCATTTTCCTGTCCTCGAGTCCTTTCATACAGGGAGGGTTTTCCTGACCACATAGGAAGAATGTGTGTTCTCGCAGTGACTACTGACTCCATTTAAGAGCATATGGGCTTTTCTTTGGAACTAACTTTATCTCAGTGAGAGCACATCTTCATGTGGTGCGTGTAGGACATTGGCTGCAGGACCCAGGTATTCTTGAACAGGAAGGAGTCTTGGTGGGTTGCCGCATGAGACTGCTAACCAGAAGGGCAGCAATCAGAAACTACCAGCCTCCCCTTACTTCTTCTCATTGCTCCTTATCAGTAGCTTTTTTTTTTTTAATGTAAAGCACACATAAACATCTGTCTGTAGCAAACACCGTGAGTTTCCTCATAACTGGATGCTCACACTCGGGTCCTGTGTGAGTTGGGGAGGGAAGGAGAGACTGGGAATATGATGTTTATTTAAGGCTTCTGCTTACTTTGTGTTTCCAGGTGCTGGACTCAATTCAGTGGCTAGAGCCAGAAATGGCCCTTGTTTACAGACCTACATTTATGAATACCCTCCTTTTAGGAAACTTTAGGTACAATAGGCTGAGAGCATCGTTTGGGTGCTTCTCAGGGGTGAAATGGAGGTTGTGGTTCCTTTGGGAACAGACACCCCTCGAGAAGGACGGAGAGAAGACATGGTTTGGGGAGTGCTTGCGTCGACTCATCTAGCGATGGAACAAAAACAGAAATATAACTCACTGCCGTGGGGTGCGTGTTTATGAGAGCAAGCCTCTGGTCCGAGGAGGACTGCTCCTGAGGACTCCAGAGACTGTCACTCTCAGGGGGGAGTAGACTGGTGACTGGCAAGTTCAAACAACTGGCCGTGTGGTTAGAAAGCCACTTTCTGAACTCTCTATGCCACCCAGGTGCCAAGCATGGTGCTTCTTAAAGTTGCTTCAAGCTCACGCCTCAGCTCTATTTCCTCCCCTCATACCTCTTTTTCTTCAGTTCCTCCAAAGATTCTCCTGGCTCCATTTTGACCGCGATGGCTGGAAGCCCATGAAAGCAATTGTTTATTCCTCCCTCATCCTGTTAAGCTTGCAGTGGAGGGAGGGGAAAGGGAGGGAGAACCAGAAATCAAATCTTGTACCATGCTGCAAATACCGTCTGACTTGCAGTTGTGCTGTAGGAGACAAGGTCCAGACTGTCTCCAAGTTAGCCCTGCCCCCCACCACAGTGTGCGAAAGACAGGCTTGGTTGGGGGACAGCTGAGACCACGTGTACCTCATTCCCAACCCCTCACTTTGAGGATGACAGCTGTTATAGTCTCTACTAGAGAGAACAGGTCCCAGAGGCCATGACCTCCCCAAGCCCAAGCCCAAGCCCACTGCACTTCACTCTAACGGGAGCTGGGGCAGTCTCACAGACCACAACAATCAGACAGTCTCATAAGTGTGAACCAAGTGACAGAAATGATAATCAATATTACAGCCTGGAGCTGAGGGGTCGTGCTCAGCCAGGACTGAAGTTGGCGCCAAACCAAGCATAATCCAAGTTCTTTTAGAGCAACTTTAGAGCAAATGGAAGTCAGGGCCTATGGAGAGAAGAAATGAGACGTGCTTTAAAAAGGAAGGAGGAGGAGGAGAAAAGAGAGGGAGACTGACTGGCGTCTCTAGCTTTCCTGTTCCCAGGTCTGGTGGTTGCCAAGTCCAGCCGAACTTGGTTTTCTGCTCCTCGGTGTCTGTACGATTGCTGGCTTTGTCTTCAGCTAGGGCCTCCTTTTCATGCGAGTTGGCTCCAGGGAGCTTTGAGTCCCTGCAAGCAACCATCTCCAAAGAATGCTCTTCCTCCTTTCCTGCCACCCCAGTGTCCTTGTTTGGGACCCTTCTTTCTCCTGTCAGGGGAGAAAGTGACAGGAAGCCCACCAGAAGCCCGCTGGACTCTCAACAGAGGCGTCTCCCAGCAGGTTCGGAGAGTGCGCTCGCGGTGAGGAGGGAGCAGCCACCCCCACGAATTGCGGCAGCCGTGGGAAGATATTTAAGAGGAGTTTTCCCAGGGCCTCTGAGATCAGGAGCCGACTACTTCACTCTGCCTCCAGGAACTCCTTACTGGTCTTTACACACAAATCTTTCCTTTCCTCGGCCCCTCCCCCTACACACACACACACACACACACACACACACACCTGTTGCTAGGGAGCCGATGCTGTCGGCTACGATGCCATAGGGTTCTGTGGGCTGCCATCTAAGCTTGAAGCAGGTCATCAGACTTTCTTCCATGGTGTCTTAGGATAGATTTGAGCCTTTCATTTAGTGGCCTGTGAATCTATGACAACCCAGTTCTGACACCTTACAAATCACAGAAGTCTCGGGGTGGGACAGCCAGCCAGCTCAACTGCTACCGAATTGAGAGATGGGGTGTTCAGACCCACCCAAGAGTGCCTGGGAAGCAGGAAGAGCTAGCTATCCACTTCAACAACAACAACGAAAGTTGAAACATGGTGGACCATGCAGTGTTACCTCTGATGCGCAGACGAAGGTCAGCAGTCCCCCTTGAGTTCGAAGAGGCTCCAGGGCAGCTGTTTTATCTTACTTTGCTTTGTTTTTTTTTATGAAATTAGAAGTGACGAGAACCGGGGTCTTGTCTCCACCATCTTCACCCATCCTTAGCGCGCTTGTGCAGTGTCTACCAACTCTCACTCACTACCGCCCGTCCAACAGTCGTCAATGAAGGACATCTCGATAGGAGGGGTCTCTCTCCCCTCTCACAAATATTCTCAGGACTTCTGAGTCTCATCTCCAGATAAACACCTTTTCAAAATAAAACAAACAAACAAACAAAATTTCCTTTAGCTATTGTTTCTGGATGTGCACATCTCCTTGAGCTTCCATGGATTCTACTGGGATGATCTGAAGAGCAAGAGGGCACCAGGAAAGCAGTCTACCGCCTTGACGGCACCACCCGGGGGTGGTCGGGGACAGAGGAGGACTATGGAGTCACCCAGTGGCATTCATACAATGAGGGTGAAAGGCACTAATTAGGGCAACGGTAAGAAACTTTCTGAGCCAGCACAAGCTCCGTTCCGTTTGACAGCCAACACCCGCCCACAACTCTTCCTCAGAATCACATCCGTGACGTGCCAGACAGAGGGCCGACTCCCCATCATAAAGACAGAGAAAGCACAGGTGTGGCTGGATGCTATGCTTTAGCAATGCTAAAGTATTGCTATTGGGTCTCCGGTGCCTACGCACATGGGTTTCTTCCAAACAGAACATGTATAAACCTCGCTCTGACCAGTGAATGGCTGTAGAGAGGTTCTCTTTGCAATGCACTTAAGAGGAGGTGCCCCCCCAAACCCTAGAATCCCTCCCCCAAGTTATGTATTAATTTTTTTTTAACAAAACAACCGTATCACCTCCAAAGTACTCTCCATTCTACTGAATACATTTGTCAAATCTGCGATTCCATTCTTGGAAAGATGTTTCAAGCTCACTCGTTATTTACTTCACCTCTTCTACATGCTCAAATCGCTGTCCTTTCGTGTTTCCCCCTCATTTGCAAAAACAAAAAGTCATCTCATGAAGTGAGGTCAGATGAGTCAGGTGTTCAGGGGTGCTGGGTTTTGCCCAAAATAAGGCCACTAAGAGAGAGCCATGTAAGCAGGTGCATTGTCATAGTAGCAAAACCAGTTCCCCCTTCTGCCCCAAATCAGGCCTTAACTTTTTTTTTTTTTATTTCACACCATTGCTCACTAAATAGAAAGTCTGATTAATAGTCTGGCCTAGTGGAATGAACTCCAAATGTACTATTCCCTCTCATAAAAAAAAAAAACACAAATGAGAATAAGGTTTTTTTGTGTGTGTATTTTTTGGGGAGGGGGGACCCCTATATGCCAGTCCTGTTAAACTCAAAACCAAACTCAATGCCATCGAGTCAATTCTGACTCAGAGGGACCTGATTGACAATGTCACACTTTCTATGTGGGGTTCCAAGCCCGTGAATCTTGACAGGCAGAGAAAGCCTTGTGTCTCTCGCTCTGATTGACCTGCAGTTTAGGCTACTGACCTAGTGGTTAACAGCCCCACATTTAACCAGGTCTCCTATCATCTGGTTACGGCACCCGCAAAGAGTCTAATTCAACAATGACTTCTGAGTGGATCTGCTAGCTCAGTTAAAAGCTCAGAAGGTTATAGCAACTGTCAGGGGTAGGAAGGGTCTCAAAAAGATTATCTTGAACATTTTTCTGAAGGGACACAAGATGATCCTGGGAGCTTAGGAGGAAGTCGTTTTAAGGAAATGAAAAACTGCACTGGTGGGAAAAAGACCAGGACAGTTGTGTCCAGGAATGTGTTTCGACCACAATACTGCACCTCCTCATTCTTTGAGGGCAGCCAGGGCTGTCATTGGAGCATGTCCTTGGGAAGCCTCACCTTTCTCCACCCTATCTTCCTGATCTTGCCCTTCCCTCCCCAAACTCAAAGAATGTTGGAAACGACTCAGTGTGGACCCGCCATTTGACTGTGGTATACATCAAAGAGGGCGTAAGTCGACAGAAATAGAAAGAGGGAAGCAGGCCTTCTTAAGTGAACAGACCTAGATGCAGGCTAAGTCAAGAAACAATAGCTTCACGTTTTTAAACTTTGTTTAATAAAGGTTTCTATGATTTTTCAGCAATATTTAAAAATCATTTTATTAGGGCCTGTGATAGCTCTTATCATAATCCATACATGTATCCATTGTGCCAAACTCATTTGTACATTTGTTGCCATCATCAATCTCAAAACATTCTTTCTACTTGAGCCCTTGGGATCAGCTCCTCATTTTTTCCCTTCTCCCTTCCCCACCCTCTCTCCCACACTCATGTATGCCCAGAATTACACTCTGCAGGGGTTAACTTCTTACTTAGATCACGGATTTGATCTAAGACCGATGGGCAAATCTTATTGTAGTCCTTTTAAATGTCATTCTAGTCAAAAGTATTGCTTTAGAATCAGAGAGTGAGAGAGTTCTGATGGAGTATTATTCCCATTTTATTTTACTTTTCTGTATCATTAAAGATAAAAGTGGTAATCAGAACAAAAGCCCTTTACAGAAATAAAGGGAATTGATGTTTTGCCCTTGTTTCATTTGTACTGACCCTTGCTACCCCGATAGAATGATTAATTTTCACAATGCCCCTATTTTTACACAATCTGTTATGTTAATGTGAAAGCCAATGGAATCACTCATCCATTGACCCATCTATTTGTCTTCCTTATTCTTCTATATGGTTTTGTGATGCTAAAAGGCACAGGAGTTTTGTTTCCACTTGTAGGGCTTCTCCCATCTATTGTTTGGTTTGGTTCATAATTAACATGGTGAAATGATCATTAACTTTGTGTTGGTTCTGAAGCCTTCTCAAATATCAAGCTGGAAACCTAACTTAGGTGCGTTCCTCCAAACTGGTGGCCTCTGTAGCCTGCCATCAAATCATGTTCCTATATACCAACTTTCAGGAGGGGGTCCGAGAGTGTAAAGCTTTAAAAGAGTGCACAGTTTTGTCCTCCTAGCAGCTGGTGGTTTTGAACCACTGACCTTTAGTTAATAGCACCACACTTGTCCCACGAGGCCGCTGGAGCTCCTCTAAGTCTAGAAAAAGGAAATTTGAGAAAGAGAACCTTCTCTGGTTCTGCAAAAGGCCAATGACACTTAGTCCTCTTCATTTCGTCCAAGCTGACTTGAAAAACTCTTTGGTCCACTTGCCCACACAATTCTGAAGATGCCAGGCTACTCCCATCTTTAACAGTTACCTTGTAGACTGGGTTCATCTTAGCACAGCAGGGGATTGGCCACATCCTTTATTGTTTCCACCAGAGGTTTCAAGAAAAATAAAAGGTAGATCATAAAGAATAGCTGACTTTATAAATCCAGCTAGACCAGAGGATGTACACTGGTACAGATGGGAACTGGAACTACAGGGAATCTAGAACAGATGAACCCTTCGGGACCAGTAGTGAGCGTGGAGATACTGAACGGGTAGAGGGAGGTGGACTAGAAAGGGGGAGCAGATTACAAAGTTCTACACATAACCTCTTATCTGGAGGATGGTCATCGGCGGAGTGGGCAAGGGAAGATGTTGGACAGTGTAAGGTATGACAAAGTAATAATAATTTATGGAATATCAAGGGTTCACGAGGGAGGTGGGAGTGATAAGGGAGGGGCATAGATGAAAAGCTGATGTCAAGGGCTCAGGTGGGAAAGCAAATGGTTTGAGAATGATGACGGCAGCAGGCTTGTGAAGGTGCTTGGCACAATATATGTATGTATGGTTTGTGATAAGTGACGTATGCACCTCCAATAAAATGATTTTAAAAAAAAGAAGAACACACTTCCTGGAGCCAAACTATAATTTTAGGGTGTGAAAACCCGGGTTGCAGTTCATACATGTACAAGTTTCTTTCAAACAAAATATGTTTAAAAATGTCCCTGCCATCAGTGGATGGCTACCAACCAGATATCTCAGTAATAGGCTTGTTTTGGTCTTACAAGGGAGCCTACCCTCCTGCTCCCAAAAGAGAATATGTTTGTGCCATGTAAAAAAAAAATGATTTTGAGGTCAAGGCTAATATACATTTTTAAATTTCAGTGGGCATCATTAAAGCTTTGTTACACATTTATAGGATGTCCGCCCCCTTTCCAGGGTCATATAAAGAATAGTGTGCTATTTTCTATTTTAAGCATGCATCTTGACCTCCATAAAATTTTGGTTTGATGGGTGCCAGAAGCATTGCTGGAAAATAAGCAAGTTCAAAGAGCTTATCTTTCCATCCGCCCAAGATCAAAGTCAATGAAGATGATTTTATGGAAGGAATTTTATCTGGAGATAAGTCTTGGATTCACCAATGTGATGCCAAGAGCAAGGTCCAATCCAAACAATGACATCATTTGGGGATTTGCTCGACAGTCACATTCAAAGCACAGAGGTCAGCTCAGGGTTAGAGTGACTGTATTTTTTTATTCCAATTGGGGTCATCTCAAAAGATGTTTTTGAAGGACACAAGGTAGTCAGGGGGCCTTATTTAGGAGATACTTTAAGAAAAGAGAACATTGTATTGACAAGAAAAAGTCCAGGGAATTTGTACCAAGGAATTGTTTTTCCATCACAATGTACTTCAGAGGTAGCAAATGCTGTCATCACACAAGACTGGCAATGGAAAACCTTAGCCCATTTACCCTGCCACCCTGCTCTTGCTCCCTCAGTCTTCTTTTTGGTCCAAAAGGCAAAGAATGCTTGAAAGAGATATGATGTGGGTCCCTTCAGGTTGCCAAGACTACCATCCTGAAGTGGTGTCCATAGAAAATGCAGAATTCTCTTGGCAATGATTTGAAACACTTCCTTCAGCTGTGTGTAGACTTGAAGGAAGAGAGGTTGAGAAACAATCATTTCATATCTTGATACTTTTGATGAATAGTTTCTATTCTCTCGTAGCACTGCTTTTTTACTTATCCTCATATTAGAAATTATCTCAATGGTTTGGAAGTCAGGTGAACATTACATGTAGATATAATCAGGTAGGATGTATCAGGATTTTTGTATGCAGAAGAGGTTTTGACGTGTTTTGCGATGTATAGGGTAGTTTCCTATCATGTCATTAGTAATAATAATAATAAT
>PVJH01014375.1:0-57033 GCA_004026705.1 Nesogale talazaci
GAGCCCAGCACTGCCAAGGGTCAGGGGCGGAGAGGCCTCTGTGAGCCTGAAGCTGTGCTGGTCTGCTTCTCAAAAGTGACATGCCCTGCAGCCCCGAAAAGGACTGGAAGGCCTCGGGGAGGTCCCAAGGCCATGTAAACAGCCCATGGCCTGAGTATCAGTCAACGCAAACAGGTTTGAAAGGTGACAACCTTGAAGAAGGATCTCCTCTGCACTCCCCATGAGTCAGAATGGGCTGCACAAACTACAACACCACAACCAGGATTAGGAGGCTTGTGGGCAAGTGGGGAGGGGAGGGGGTGAGGTGGGGAGGCAACTGGTCCACAGAAGAGTCCACACTCCTGATTTTGTTCCGGTGCAAATCCTGCCAGCTAGCTGGTCCTCACACCACTATCCAGCCCTCTCCCTCATACTAAAAATAATCCCTCAGATATAAACAAACATGCAGCTATATTTAGCATGTCACAGGAAGTGCACCTTCCTGTCGCATATCAGGGCTCTCTGTTTCAACTGGCCTATCACAAAGGCAGCAGCAACTGTTGGAACTTTCCACCCCAAAAGGACCTTGCTGACATCTGAATGCCAATGCCAGGGTGGCTTTGTGTTGGGAGATTAGGATCTCGCTGTGGTTTCAGAAGGCAAGAGGCCGGAGCATGAGGGCAGGTGGGAGCGGAAACGCAGAGGTGAAGAGTTCCAGAAAGTCCCAGACCTTTCACAGACCACTCATGTGGCTTCCTGGGGAAGGTTTCATAGACCAGGGCTCAGCACTGTTGACACGATCATCTGGTGGAACAACGGAAGCCTACTACTCACCGCACAGACTCTGAATGACAACCCTCAGGAATGAGTTCTGGGCACCACGTGATAAAGACGTTGTACAACATTGCCTGTTCTTCTACGGCATTGACAATAGATGATGATCCTAACAGCTTACACGATCCCTAAAGAGCCAGGTAAAGTTCATAGAATCACACCAGGGTCCTGCCCTGGTGCTTTCCTGCTAACTCACTCAGCTAGCAAGCCCACACCCTTGCTGCAAACCCAGTTGCACTCCATGGTGCTTCATGGCTGTGACCCTTGGGAAGCAGATCACCACCAGGCCTTTCTGGGTGGGTTTGAACAACCAACCTTTTGGATCATAGCTGAGCACTGCCTCAACTCAGAGACTCAGCTCAGGGACTCCCTCTTGCCCGATACTGTAGCCATTGCAGCTCCCAGGGGACCCCCTGAGTCGCAGAGTAGAACGGCCATCTACAGGGTTTCCCACATCTGTTATCTGGGGGGGCCCGGGTAGTGTCCTGGTTATGTGTTAGACTGCTCACTGCAAAGTGAGTCATCTGAAACCACTTACCTGGGAGAAAAGTGAGGCTTTGAGTTCCATGGAACTGTGGCTGTCTCAGAAACGTACAGGGGTACTTCTATTCTGCCCTGTAAGGTCACTGTGAGTCAGAATGGATGGAGAGCAGTGAGTGTTGCTGTTGTTCTTGTTGTTGTTGGTTTAAATCTCATGGAAGTAGATCACAGGTCATTGGCAGTCATGTACTTTGGTGCCAATTTCATGATTGGGAGTGTGGGAGTGGAGTCTAGCCTGTTAATCTGGGGACAGCCGAGACCTCTGTGTGGGCATGGCTTTCTCTGAGAAATCTGGGAAATCTCACGATATTTTCCCCGTGACGGTGAGAGACTATAGACTCAGTCCCTTGGAGAAGCTCTACTGACAAGACACATAGAAGCATGCTGATAGACCCTGAGCTCTGGAAACTGGAGAAGCCACATGGGTTCTTCCTGATAGAACCAGATCTCTTGGGCCAGAGAAGCCACATGGAGACTCCTGCCAGTGCTGAGAAGCTTGGGAGGCCACAGGGAGACCCCTGCCAGCACTGAGATGTTTCTACCACCACTGGATACATAAAACTCTGCACCCACTGGTCTGTAATTGTCCTGGCATTATTGCATGTGCTTTGTGAGTCTGAAGAAGACTTTATAGACTGATATTAGACATATGGGCTAATATCAGACTTATGGGCTTGGATTGGACTGGGTTGGGAAGCTTTTTCAATGTTCCATTCCTCTTGTATATAAACCTCTCCCTTATATCCATATGCATGTTTATGAATTTGTTTGTCTAGTTGACCCAGACTCACACAAGATCGTATGGTCATGGTGTTGCTGGATGACATGCAGCCACCAACCTTTGGGCTGCCAAGTTCCAACGTTGGCATCACCTGGGCAACCTTTACCAGATGTACCCACAACCTTTACCATATGTACCCACAGGATGACCTGTGCCCTGAAAGCAGGAGCCTGGGGCAAGGGAAGGATTTTCCTCTAGACGACTTTTCAGATTTTGCAACGAGTGTCCCACACCAGTGTGACGCAGGGATACAAAGGAAGAGAAGAAAGGTGGGATATCGAGCTGGATTACAGACGAATTGAGAGATTTGCCCAAAGTCAGTGGCTTAAAGCAAGTCAGAGATTTTATCACTGGTGCCAATGTTAGGGCACAGCTTCGGTTAGGACCTCATGTTCCCTGTTTTTCAGATAAAAGGGAAAGAATTCTATCTGAGGACAAAAGCAAGAAGCAGGCCCAGCAGAGGAGAATGCAGACCTCCCACCTTGAAGTCCACCCACAGCATCTTTGATACGATCAACTTTGATAGGCTCAACTGTCAAGATTCGTGGGGGAAGTGATCAAGAAATCAAAGCACACCTTACATGGGATAAATCTGCTGCAAGAACAAGGTCTGCAGAAAGGAAAGGGGGAGGGAGAGAGGGAGAAGGGAAAGAAAAAAGCCAGGGACGAAGGGTAGAAGGAAGGAAACCTCTTAAAATTTCAAAAACGTTGCTTAAATGACTAAGGTAGATCTTCCACAAGCCATGGTCTTTTCAGTCACCTCCTCTGCATGGGAAAGTTGGGAAAGAAAGCAACAGAAGCGCTCCATGAACTGTGTGTGAGTGACGGATATACTATGAGTGTCAAAAGAATTGCAGAATTCCTTAGAAGAAATACAACCAGAATGCTCCTTAGAAGGGAGGATGGCGTGATGACATTGGCCATCGGGAGAGACAGAATCTCTAGAAAGCAGAAAACCAAAACACCAAGCAATTGCCATCAACTTGATTCTGCCTCATGGCGATGTCATGTGTCTTAAGTTGAACTCGTTGCTCCGGAAACTTTGCATGACTGTCGCCTTCTGAAAATGGGTCACCAGGCCTTTCTTACAGAGCGCTCCTGGGTGGATTTGAACCTGAGATTTGGACGAGTGGCTGAGCGCATAGCCATTTACACAAGGTCTCCTTCAAGAATACGGATTAGTAACCCAATCGCTGCAACTGTGGACTAAAACATAGCAACTGTCGTGGAAATGGCACAGAATCGGGCAGCTTTTCACCTGGCTCTGCCACACATAAACTCACAGCAACTCAACCGCCACCGCTGTTAGAAAGAGTGAGGCTCATTCCTTGACGTTGGCCTTCAGCCCTGATTTAATGAAATTTCTCTGCTTGTGGGTAAAGAGAGGAATTCCTTTCTCAGTGACAATATCACCCCTTCCTCTCACCTTGAGCCGAGAGCTGAGAAGGAGCGAGATCAAGCCTGCCTTGAGAGGCATTTTTGAGACGTGAGGTAATGCTGGTTCCCAGCTCTGGCTGAAACCAGAGGGAACTTGGCAGGGGGAGCCAGGGAGGGAGGTGGCAGTGCTGTGATTTTCTTTATGTTTGATTTGGATAGAGTCCAACTGTAAGCTTTAATAAAAACTTTAGAAATGGTATGTTTTTATTGTGTGTGTGTGTCTGTGTGTGTCGTTGGGTGCAGGTGGAGGGTGAAAGGAGGGGGCTACAGGAGACCCACTCACACCAACTGGGGTGCAGGTGTGTTGTGAGCACACGAAGAAGGAGGTTCCTGACCTATGTCTCACATCAGAGTGTTTTGTGTTTCAATCACACATCGGAGAGGGCTTCAAAGAGTGAATAGACGTTTTCCATTTTTTTCCATGCCATCTTTCTATGAACTTTTCTGAAGTCCCCTATAGGTCCCAGGAACTAGAATTCCTGGGTCCCAGACACTCGAGCGGCTCTGACTTGGGAGGAATCTCCCCCACCCCCACCCCAGGGACAAAAGGGTGGAGCATGCAGGGCCCTGCACCACAGCCTTCTGGACTGAAGACTGGATCATTGTGATTGATCCATGGGATCCTTTGCTGATTTGGGGGACGGTGGGTCGTCAGGCCTTTCTTCTTAGCACATCTTCATTGGAAGCTCCCCTGAACTGGAAACGAGTCAGCATTGCCACAGCCCCCAGGCAAAACGCCACGGACAGATGAGGGGAGGGAGAGGGGGAGGGGCATTCACTGGGAACCAAACCTGGATCTCAGGCATGAAAGGTGAGAGTTCTGCCATAGACCTTGTGTGTTAGACAGCGTTCTCTAGAGAAATAAAGCCAGGACACTAATAATTTTATAGATAGATAGATAGATAGATAGATAGATAGCTATCTAACATAAGAAATAAACAGTTAACTAATCTATAAAGCAGTGCAAATGGCTCCTCAGTGCAACTGACTTACATGAGACAGCTAGTAGACTGGCAGTCCTTTGAGGCTTGAGGGCCGCCAAGTAGTCCTCCAGAACAATTCAGGCTCTGCGGCCACAAGCAGCAAACAGCAAAGCCGGTCACTAATAGTCAGCCAGACGACAGGGTCCGACAGTGCCCAGCTCAAGAGATGTGTCTTCCAGGAGTGTGGCAAAGCAGGGCTTGAAGGAACCTCTACTCACAGTGATATAGTCCACAGGTTAGGTGTTCCAGGGATAGTGTAGCTTGGAGATCGAGGTACAGAACAAACAAGACAACCAACTGGTCCAAATATCCAAGAGCAAGAGGGGAAAGGTGAGATTTGCAGAGCCAGTCCTATCTCTGCTCTTCAATAGATCTCACATGGCTTACTGGTCATGTTGACACAACAAACCTACCTATCACACCTTGACTGTCTCCCTGTTAACTTCTTTCATTGTGAATGGCAGCTGTGGGTCAGACACCAAACAAGATCCCATTCAAAGAGCTAGGTGCTAGTGCAGCCATAGGATAACCGCGAGGTCAGCCATTCAAACCCAAACCCACCAGCCTGCTCCCAGAAAGACCCACAGCCTCGCAAACCCATGAACGATGGTCAGACCTTGGTGTGGATTCTATGGCGGTGGACGATGCTTCCCCAAAGGTGAACTTCAAAAGCTAAGGGATGTTGAACTCCTCCATGGCTGTCTTTTTGGAAAGACTTCATTTCCTGGTCAGAGGGCCCCTGGTGGCTCAGGAGCTGTGCTGCTAACTGCAAGGTCAACCGGGTGCACTGGCTAGCTGGAGGAAGACGAGGCTAACTGCTTCCTAGGAGATGGACCTTGTCGGCCATCCAGAGGAGAGATGCGATCACAGCACTTAGACGCAGAGCCCCCTGGCAGCTTGCTCGTCACTCAGTGGAGGCCGGGGCTGCTTTTTGGCTGAGCCACCAGATGAGGTTTGTTATCCATCGCCAGCGAGGAGCGCCGTGGGATGGTGCTGCTGCTGGGAAGAACCTGTAGTGCCCGCTGTCTGGACAAAGTGAGCCCAGTGACCAAACGCTGCTTTCCGATACACAGTGGTTGGCTGGTTGGCGGGAGCTCCGCAGGGAGCTGGGGCGGGTGGTGTCCCTGCGGGGAGCGGAATGAACTGTATTTCCCAGATGCCTGATTGAGCACAGTCGTGATCATGGCACAGAGGCCTCGAAATCAATAACCTGGGGTACCGTTTGGGAAGCGGACCTCGGGGCGCCCATCAGAGAACGACCCGCTGGTCGATGGGAAGCTGGAGGCACGGACTGCCCATCTGGCTCTCCCCCAAACTGACCCCGATACAGAATGAACGCTAGGATGGAGTGGACAGCTCCTCGGGGTCTCTGAGACAGAAGTTCTCTCTGCAGGAGCAGACAGCCCCTTTTCTCTTCCTCCGCCAGGCTGCGGGGTTCCGTGCTGGCCTGTGGATAACAGCAGCACGGGTCACCCAAAGGGCTCAGGATAGACAGGCACACAGAGGGTCTCAGGAGTTACGGTGCTTGCGGCTGCTGCTGCTGTGCTTACCACACAGAATGGGATTCCTCTACAGGACCCTGGTCTTCCATGCTCCTTCCCCCTCCCCCTCAACATAGGCTCCTTCCTCTCCTGTCCTCCAGTGCCCAAAGGGACACCTCAGTATGGCACCCAGAGCGGAATCTCTCGTCAAAGTTTTAACAGCGAGGCATGTTAACACAGGGGTCCCCCATTGTGGGGGTTAGGGGGTTCCCTTGCTCTCCCTCTTAAGCAGGAGTCCTGCAGAGGCTCAGAGGATTCAACCACAGGGGGCAGATTGAATTTGCCCAGAGGCACCTCAGCAGAAAGTCCTGGGGAGGGGCTCCCAAGCCAAGGTCCCTGGAACCCCCTCAGGACGGTTCTGCCAGGGCACAGGGCATTCCCCAGCAAGAGGGGGGGTGCCCTCTGCGGGGGAGGTGTTGCGATGGAGTGAGTGGAGAAGGAATCTGGGCTCTGTGAGTTGTACAGTGCTGAGTTCTGAGAGGTGGCTGTCCAGGGTTTCTTTTCAAGACACCCTGGCATGAACTTGAAACTTTAACCTTTCAGTTAGCAGCCAACTAGAATACAACCCGTATCTAGCATTAAAAATCTACATGCTATAAACTTTTAAAATATGCACGTGTGAGTTCAAGTGTATTAAAATATACGACTGCGAGTTCGAACATATTGCGACCAGGGATCCAGTTGACACATGTACAGATTTACTGTGAAGGAAGCATGTTTGGACACCTCTCTGTAATGCGTGGATGCCTGCAGACGGGTCCTCTCAGACCTAGGCTTGTCTTAGTCTCGCTTGAGGGCCTTCTAGCCATCATGGAAAAGTGCCATGGCCTCCCAGGGGAACCGAGCAGTTTGGTGGGGCCTGAAGCTCCCTGTGGCAGTCATGTGCTTATGTTAATTTTATAATTGAAATGTAGGGGTGGAGTCTGGCCTGTTAATCAGGAGAAAGCCATTGAGTAGCTGATGAGGCCTCTGTGTAGGCATGACTTTCACCTGAGACTCCTGGGAAATCTCGCGGTATTTCCCTCGTGAAGATGAGAAGCTATCTTCCCCAGTTGTTGGGAGTTAGTTCTCGGAGAGACGATTAATCACAGAAGAGACAAGATGCAGCCTCCAAGAAGTTGGAGGAGCTAGCGGAGAGACTACTCGACTTTGCCCTCTGAAGACAGACCTCTGAAGCTGCAGTGGCATACTGTTCCAGGACCTGAGCCCTGGAAGCAAGGAGCCATGGGGAGACCCCTGCCAGTGCCAGAATTCTGCACCCGCTGACCTGTGACTTCCTGAGTCGGAAGCAGATATTATAGACTGATTGCGGGCATATGGGTTAATATTGGACTTATGACTTTGCACTGGACTGGATTGGGATACCTTCTTAGAGTCACATTTCTTTTGTATATAAACCCTTTCCTTATACCTATGTGTGTGTCTCTGAAATTTGTTCCTCTAGTCTATCCAGACTAACACACTCCCTGAAAACCAGGGGCAGAGCTCACAGTGTTCACAAGGTGAAAACAACCCAGGCGTCCACGAACTAGTCTGGGGATAGACGGCAGGGGCTCCTTTCAGACAACAGAGGTTAGTCCAGCCACATGGAGGAACAAGCTGAGAACCATGCATAGGTGGGCCTTGAAAGCATCATGCTGAGGGACATAATTCAGACACTCTCAGAAGGCAAAAACAAAACAAACCAAGAAGCGAAAAGTAACCTCGCTGCCTCACATCGAGTCCACCCGGACCCTGGCGACCCTGTGGGATACAGTAGCAGGAGGTGTTCCTGCTGGTCCCCAGCCTGGGACTCTGTACCAGAGGCATTGTTGTTGTGAGGTGCTAGGGAGCTGATGTGGACTCATCTCGCCCATCCGCACAACAGCCTGGCGCACCACCCTGCCCGCCTCACCCACACAGCTGTTCTTAGGTCTGAGCCCACCGACGCAGTCACAGTGCCAAGCGACCTTGTTGAAAGTCGTGGAAGCACTGACTGCACTCAAATAAAATTAGTCAAGAGAGAATGAGAAAGAGAGGCCCTGATGGCACCCGCTGTTAAGAACTCCTTGACTAGCTAATAGTCTGGCAGTGCAAACCTACCCAGAGACCCCTCAGTGATAAGCCTGGCCATCGAAAGGGCACAGACCAAACAGCTTTGCTTGTCACATGGGGTCACCCCAACTCCAATGGGACTGGACTCCCCGGCCACTCACAACAATGGCTTAGGACCAAAGTTTGCTGATTATTACTTAACAGGGGATGGGTGGGTAGGTGGAGGGCAGTGCAGGGTTGTGTGAGTCTGGGTAGACTAGAGATACAAATTCATAAACACGCATATGGATATAAGGGAGAGGTTTATCTACAAGAGGAGTGGAACATTGAGAAAGCATCCCAACCCAGTCCAGTCCAAAGTCTTAAGTCCGATATTTGCCCATATGCCCGATACCAGTCTATGAAGTCTCCTTCTGACTCACGAAGCGCATGCAATGACACATGGACAATTACAGGCCAGTGGATGCAGAGTCTTGTGTATCCAACGGCAGTAGAAGCATCCCGGCGCTGGCAGGGGTCTCCCCATGGCTCCTCATTTCCAGGGCTCAGGGCCCATCAGCAGGGTCCATTGAAGGACAGAGCATCTCAGCACTAGCAGGGGTCTCCCTGTGGCTTTTTCTGGCTTCAGAGGTCTGGTTCCATCAGGGTAAGCCCATGTGGCTTCTCTTCCAGCTCCTCCACTTCCTGGGACTCAGCGTCTATGATGCTATCTTGTCTTATCCATTGAGCATCTCCAACGAACTGAGTCTAATCTCTCACCTCCAGTTGCAGAAATACCACAAGACTCCCCAGAATTCTCAGGAGAAAGCCATGCATGCCCACACAGAGGTCTCATTGGTTATCCCCAGATTGACAGGCTAGACTCCACCCCTATATTCCCATTGCTGAAATTGACACACATCAGTGACTGCCACAAGGATGTTATGACTTTGGGAGGGTCCCTTGCATCTGTTGCTGGTGGTGGAATAATTTGGAAACTGATCATGGTGATAGCCACATAACATGATGAACGTGTCCAAACTTGTTAAATTTACTACATGTTCAAATGTTCAACTGGCGAACGTTTCTATTATAAGGAAACACTTCTTTGGGCCGTAGGTAGAACGTGGCCCCTCTGGCCATCCGTGGGGATTCAGATGTAAGGCCCACAAGGAGAGGAGAGAAGGAACACAGGTCTGAGGCACGGCTCCCCATTAAAACCCCACAGAATAGTTTCACATCTGCTAGAGGGCTTTAAAAACAGCGCTCTCCCAGCATCATGAAGACAACAGAGAAGTCCTCCCATGATAGCAGGCTCCCTGCCTCCAGCGTCCTGAGGGCCCTAAGCCCTAGCTGTGCATGAGAAGGGAGTGCCTGGCAGGCAAGTGGGCACAGCTGATGCCCAGCGGAGCAGCAGCCATGATATCAGACCTGATTTGGAGGATGTGGGAATGATCAATGGGGCTGTGGGGTAATGAATCAGGATCTTTTCAGATTTGAGATGGCCTCTAGGTAGTGTCAGCAGAAGGTGTGTGTGTGTGTGTGTGTGTGTGTGTGTGTGTGTAAAATCCCCCCCAAACAAACCCATGACTGAATGGATTCTGACTCCTGGTGACCATTTCAAACAGGGTCGAGATGCCCCCTTGGGTTTCCTGGTTGTGAATCTTTACAGGAGCAGAAAGCCTCATCTTCCTCCCTGCCAGCACCTGCTGGGTTCAGATCACACACTTTGCCATTTGCAGTCCAACACTGTGCCCCACCACCAGGTCTCCTCATGTGTGTACACCTGTGTGTATAGCTATTCACCACTTACCACGAGTCACCTTCGTACAGTTCATGAACAAAAATTCCACCACCTTTTCAAAAATTTCACTTTTTTAAGCACTCTAGTAGTAGGTTTATATAAAATAGAAGGTCAGCAGTTGAAACCACCAACAAAAGAAAGACCAAACTTCCTACTCCCATGAAGAGCTTTAGTCTAGGAAACCCAGAGAACCATTGTGCAATACAGTCTCCAGGAAAGAGGGGCCAGTGGGTTAGGATTCAGGGTGACCCTGCCCATCAGAGCAGAGCTGGGCTCCATGGAAATTTTAGTGGTGGTTTTTTTTTTTAAAGAAGTGTGTTGCCAGACCTTTCTTCTGTGGTGCCCTGGGTAGACTCAAATTTCTGACTTTTCGGTTAGAAGCTGAGCACATTAACAGTTTTCATCATCCACCTCCTCCATAATCTACTATCTTGTAGTAGATTATCATTACAATACAAATGCATTCATTTTGCTGCCACTCCACCATGGACACAGAAAGGGACGGGAGGTTGGCTCAAAGCATATCTGTTCCTTTCCACAGCCCCCCTGGTGACCAACTTCAAGTGGGTTTCATTTACACAAGACTTTTTACCTATTGTTTATTTTTTCCTATCTATTGTTTATTTGTTTTTCTTGAATCCCTCTACCTTTTTCTGCTTCTGGCACATACATAAGATTCACAGAGAATCCCAGAAATGCCAGCCTGGGAGGAGGGATTTGCCAGAGCCGCAGGACAGGACCAATGGCTAACTCCTGAGCTGCTAACCAAAACGTTGGAGATTTGAGCCCATCTGAAGGCACCTCACAAGAAAGTCCCAGCAATCTGTTTCCTAAAAGCCAACCATCAGAAGTCCTTTGGAGTATGGCTGTAGCCTGACACAGGAAGGGGTACCATGAGTCTGAATCGACATGACTAAAATTGGGTGGGGGCCTGAATGAGCAAGAACCAGAGAAATCCTTGTACCAAACCACCGCCTTCATATTGACCAGGTACAGGGGTTCCTGGGCTATAAAGATTTACAGGTACAGAGAGCCCATTTTTCTCCCTTGGAGCCATGGGTTGGTTTGAACCATTGACCTTCCAGTTAGCCGCCCCGTGCTTCTTCTATGGCCCCACTAGCATTCTTCTAGGATCTGATGTTGTGGTTAGGTGTTGGTAGGGACCTGCAATTCTACAAGATGGGGAGCTTGGTGTGTAAATTCAGTGGGGACAGGTCCTTAAGGACTCTCTAAAGAACTCCCTCTCTCTTCCTGCTGTGTGCCGCTCCCTTCCACTCTGGCACAGTGCTCACAGTGTGACTCTGGGCTTCTCCCAGGGCTGGCTTAGGAGCTGGGAGCCTGGGGATGCAGTAGTTAGTTACATGGGGCTGCCATCCGAGTGGCCGGAGGCTTAAAACCACTGGGAGAAAGACTGGGCTTTCTACTCCTGGAAACAGTTTCCGTCTCAGAGACCCTTAGGGGCCTGCTATGACTCAGCCTTGACTCAGGACCAGGGGGAGAAAGCATAGGAGCCAGGAGTCCTGGTGAGGTCGTGGATTACATGGTGGGCCGCTAACCAGAAGTTCCGCCACCCAAAACCACCAGCAAGCGAACCATGGGGCCTTTCTACGTGCCCATAGAGATCGAAGGTCTTAAAACCCCACAGAGGCAGTTCTCCTCTGCCAATATAGGGCTACTGGGAAACGGACTTTACGTGGAGTGGTGAAGTTGAGCTGAGGAAACCTTCTCTATCTCCTCCTGGCCCTGCAGCCTTATCTTGCTGACACCCTCTGGGGACAGAGCCCAAGCATTCATTTTCTCCCCAAGTCCTGCCTACGAAATCTCAGTTGCACTGCCTCCGGTCCTACCCACTTGGGACTACCCTGCCCGCTTGGGGGTGATGTTGGTGGGGTGGGAGCCCTCCAGGTAGCACAGGTGTCAAAGAAACAGCCTGCCTGGACGCTGGGCTAGAGTGAAGAAAGGGGAGGACAGTTCCCAAGATGGGAAGAACAGACCTGGTCAACCAGTGGCCCAGTGGCGCCTGGCACGTGAGTTGGTTCTCTGGGTAGAGCTGGTGTTTTTTTATGTCACTCTCATCCCACCTCACCCCTCCGCCCCCCCACACACACACTCTGAGGGAAAGTGACTTGAATCACTGTCTTTGCTGCTCTTTCTATCCTGACTTTGTGAGCGGGGTTGACCGAGCTCTTACGTAAGGAGCAGGAGCTGGCCGGAGCCAACAAACCTTGTACTCTAGGCGCACAGGGCTGTAATTAGCCAGAGTTTAAAAATCATCTGCTGAAAGGGAACATCTGGGAGGAAACTGAGACATCCCAATGAAGAGGATGGTGAACACCTTATGGACTGGATAACACCCTGCTAATGGGAGGGCAACTTTTTAAAAATGTCACTCAAATTAACAAGTGTGCGGAAAGGTGAAGCAGAACAAATACAGGGGTGTTGGAATACATTCAGATCAAGAAGAGGGATCTGTTTTCTAAGAATGACTACACATTAGCTGGAAGAAGCATTCCAGGCTGCCGCAGTGAGCATTTATCAAGAAGAAAAATGTTTTATGGGGTTTTTTTTGTCTTAATCCCATGTGAAACTAAGCATTTTCCCAGTTACTATTTCATTTCAAAATAGACTCTTTTGGCAGATGGAGGTGTCTCTACACGATGCCACCACAGGGACAAGTCAATGACCTGGCAGAACGTGAAAATGGCCCCGTGAAATGCGCCCCAGAGGTCGTGACAGCCAGGGAAGAATTAGCTCCAGCTTCTGCCCAGTCAGCCACCTGGGGGTCCTAGTTGTCTTTGGTTTCATGGAACCAGTCCATTAAATAATGTCTAAGAGGGTCCTCACTTGGGCTTTCTGGACCCGAGCAACGGTTCCTGGACACATCGTTGTACCTTGGACCATCCTTTCCTGGATCCAGTCACTGGGTTAGCTGGAAACTAACCCCAAATGTTTCTGGGTCTATGCTGCTGTGTCCACTGGGTTGGATGAACAAAGGAGACTGAGCTTCTGAGTCAGTTGTGCCATACAGACTGGCATGATGGTTGCTGGAATAACGCCCATCACCCGAGTCCTACATGATGTATTCTGTGCGAAGAACACGTCCGTAGCTCCGTGTTATTTGTGATCCTGGTCGCATGTGATTTTTGCCTAGGACTCGTCCTCCTAAGTTTATTTCTTCTTGTCTCCACACTGAAAGGTAAAAAGGCGGAAAGAATGGGAAAAGACAGCAACGTGAAGAAAAAGCTTGAGGTGTGTGTCATACATATTGTGTTACATGTCAGGTGCCATGGTTTTAAAAGGATGCTGGGTGTTAGAGATGCTTGTATCTGTCGCTATTGTGAATGTCTTGCCACATAGTATATGCGTGTTAACTAAAAAGAAATAGACTCTTTCAACCCTCCAAGACCCTGTGTGAATGAGTAGGCTGGGGTGCTTGGGGTGAGTGAGCATGTCTGAGGGCTTGGGTTATGAGACTGCACTGGTTTCTGGGGTGCACCATGCATACCGATGGAAATCAGCTGTTTGGGGAGATGGCCTGGACTCCTCATTCTATGAATAGATTTGGCCCGGATAGTAAGAGCGGCCTCTGCTCTGAGAATGAAAGTCACAGTGTGTGCTCCACCAACTGGAAGCAACTCTACAACCAGGAATGGACCATATTCTTAGGGCTCCTGACAGTCTGTCAAGATCCCCCTTCTCTGCAAATGGCTTTTCCCCCCTGCACCACCCCACCCTGTCACCCCGTTCCGCATCCTGGGGCAGTTATCTTCAGGAAAAAAAACATAATGAACAGCCGGAACATCAACAAACAGTAGACTTAACCAACAGAAATACAGAAATGGTCTCATGTACCATTACACCTAAAAGATTGTTCGTGTCCATGGAGTAGGGGCCTGAGGGTGGAAAGGCTGTGGTGAGGGCTGCTTCACTCCTCCAGTGACTCCTCCTCTCCTCTGTTTTTGGGAGCTGCAGAAGCATCACACAGGAGCTGGGCTCAGTTCTGCAGGCAGAAAACTGGGCCAGATTTGAGTCAGTCAGAGCAATATAGCAAACCTGATGACCAGCAAAATGGGGCAGGAATTGCTTCCAGGATTCCCCTTTCTGGTCATTTGCCAATACCTCCTACAGCGGATTCCAGTGCAGTGTGGGGATCCTTTTCTGCATGTCTTCTTTACTGAAAATAAAAATAAGCAAGACAGCTACCACCAGTCAGTTGTGATGTAGGGTGACTCCATGTGTCCCATGGGGGCTTTGGTGGCTTATCGGCAGGAGCAGATGGATAAGAAATTTCTTCCAAAGTGCCCCTGGCTGGACTCCAACTCCCAACCTTCTGGTTAGCAGTCTACCCTATCAGCTATTTAGACGACCTAAGGGCATCTTCCACAGACCTGCATGGAGCATGCTACAAAAACACTTGCAGGTTTTCCCTTTCTCTCAGGGGTGAACAAGTTTGCATTGATGTTTCAGTTTTCCCCTGGGTAGTTGCATTTTAATTGCTGCAAAAGCAATTATCACCGCAACATGAAGCAAATTAATAATTTAAAACACTACCAATTAACCCACCACCTTACTATCCTTGGAAGCAGCCCTGGGCCCGGTGGCCTTCAAAGTTCTCATGCACCTTTATTTACCTAAGCTGCTTTGTTAGATATTTTCCTATTTCTCATTTTGAGAATTAAACCCAGTACCACCATTGACTTGACCTTTTGTGAAAGATCTCTCTAGAGATCCGCTGCCTAGGAGTGGTAGGGCTGGGGGTAGAGGTTATGCTTTTTCATTCCCATCATAAAGGAGGGAGGACAGTGGCGTGTGGGACATCAGTCTTTTCTTTCCATCTGATTGGCTCGTCATGGCCCACGTGACTACCTGTGGACCAGTGACACTTTCTGGGGGGAAAGCCTTGCACCAATCACTTACATGAATCAGCTGGGGTGTGAAGGGTGGTGGGATGTGGCAGTCATGTACTCTGGTGCCAATTTGATTAAGAGTATAGGGGTGGAGTCTAGCCTGTCAACCTGGAGATAGCCAATGAGACTTCTGTGTATGCATGATTTTCTCTGAAAAATCTGGGAAATCACACAATATTTCCCCTGTAGAAGTGAGAGGCTATCTGCTCAGTTGCTTGGAGATGCTCTACTGACAAGACACAAAACTCAGTCTCTTGGGATGCTTGACTGACAAGACAAGATGGTGGCATGTTGATAGATCTTGAGTCCGGGAACCTGGAGGAGACGGAAGAGAAGCCACATGGGCTTGCCCTGAGAGAACCAGAATTCTGGGGCCAGAGAAGTCTCGTGGAGACTCTTCCTAGTGCTGAGATGCTTGTGATGGCACGGGGAGACCCTTGTCAGCTCTGAGATGCTTCTACCACCACTGGCTACACAAGACTCTGCAACCACTGACTTGTGATTGTCCTGGCATCATTGCATGTGTTTCAGGATGCTAAAAAAGACTTTATAGATTGCTATCAGACATATGGGCTAATGTCAGACTTATGGACTTGAACTGAACTAGGTGGGGAAGCTTTCTCAACGTTCCATTCCTCTTGTATATAAACCTCTCCCTTATGTGCGTGTTTATGAATTCGTTTCCCTAGTCTACCCAGACTAACACATGTGGACTACCACATTCACCAGTCTAATACACTGCTATCCAATTCCAAGCCATAGTGACCCTATATGGTAGAGTAGAACTGGCCCCAAGGTTTCTCAGACTATAAATCTTTAAGAGACTAGAAAGAGCCCCATCTTTCTACCGTGGAGCTGCAGCATCTTCAGACTGCCAGTCTTGCAGTTAGCACCCCAACATGTACCGACTACGTCCATCTGGGCTCTCGGGAAGACCAACGTTCCATCTTCCTAGGAAACAGATTTGTTTTCAAGAACTTCTCAGAGACAAAGTCCACTGACAGCCTTTTTAGAAGACAGGCATCTTGGCTGGGGTCTGTAAGGGAAGTGTGTGTGTGTGTGTGTGTGTGTGTGTGTGTGTGTGTGTGTGTGTGATTGTTTTTCATGTCCCAAGAACCAGAGGTCAGGAGTTAACAAGACAAATACAGGATCAATAGAGTGAATGTTGTCAGAAGTTTTCTTTATCTCCGGAATGCTGACCCCACCCTCAAGGAAGTGCTTCTTCCAACTGGTTGCTACTCCCATCAGCTCACAAACTCGGAAGCTTGGGTCTTGGCCAAGACACTGAGAATCATAGCCTGGTCCCAGGTAGACATATAGCATTCACCATCACAAAGGAATTGTTGGAAAGTACAGCGTTTTCCTTTCTTTGGGAATAGCAACTTAATGCTTTCAAGTAGTGTACCCTTTACCCAACTGGGCACGTCTCATCATCCTTGTTGACATGCATGGCCCTACTGACAATGTAGAATGTAGCTTATTAATCCCACTGAGGCTGCAAAGCTGCTGTGGTGAAGAAATCTCCCCACACCCCTCAGTGTCCTCACTGCAAAGTGGCTCACTGTACAGAGCTGGGACTCCATAAAGCCCAGGATGCACTATGTCTACTCAGGACACAGAGACGACCCTGCGAAGTCCCATTCTTTGCCTCATAAAGGATTCGTTTGAATTGTTCATTTTCATAACCCAATCAGAGCAAAATACTTGCTAACAAGGCATTGGTAAAACTTCTCCTTTTCTCCAACTTGCCTAATTTTTGCCCACCCTCACCTGGAGCCAACAGAACACCCCTTCCAAAGAACCCCATTCAGAGAGTAGGCTGGTCATGGCACACAACATTCTCTGATTTATTCTCCGATCATACATTCTCTCCAACCTGGTTCTTTCTTATCTTGTTTACTCCTGCTAGCCTTTTAGGAGAAAACACTTCCACCTCCTTCTGGAGAGGCTTTCTGA
The DNA here is from genome assembly GCA_004026705.1 of Nesogale talazaci. Lineage (NCBI taxonomy): Eukaryota > Metazoa > Chordata > Mammalia > Afrosoricida > Tenrecidae > Nesogale > Nesogale talazaci. The sequence goes on from PVJH01014375.1 coordinate 16,776, forward strand.
ACTGATGGTTAGAGCTATTTCTCCATTTCCCCATGTAAGAATCCTTTTGAATATGATATCTTACTTCATAAGGCCAGATTTGTACTGGGCATGACTTATAATTCCACTCAGCAAGCAACTACAATGTGCAGGGTGGAGTAATGTTTCATTCTGTTGCATGTAGCATTGCTATGGGTCAGAACCCTCTAGAAGGCCTGGCAGCTGACAGCAGCAGTATGTACAGCACCAAGAGCTCTGGAAATACAGTGGTGAAGGGCTTGGCTGCTGAGAGGTTAGCAGTTTGAACCCTGCAGATAAGGACAACAATGTGGCCCTCTGTTTCTGAACACATTGTTGCCAGGAAAACCCTTCTATTGAGAAAGGTCTGAGTGGCACTAAGCTTGCTTATTTTTGTTTTCAGTGCTGCAGTCATGTGTATAGTTGAGGTGCGAGATGGGCTGCTAACAAAAGGACTCCCTCAGGCCAGCATCAGTCAGGCAGAAAGAGCCTCACTTCTGAATTCAGACTAATAGGAATTAGGATTCATTTGATGATGAGATGTTGGTCAACTCGGGAAATTCTAGTTAGCAAAATGTGAGCTCAGGGGGTTCTAGTTTTAATTTTATATAAACTTTTCTCCCACCCTCCTTCCCTTTTCAATAGTTTGGTTTCTTCTAGGACTCAACCCACTACCTTTTTCAGCGTCTCAACCTATGATGTGATGGTAATTTAAACTTTAACTTGCCATTTGTACTGGACAAGGGAACTTCTAAATGTTCATGGGAAATTCTACTGTATTTTACTGCTACTATCATTGTGGCAGTCACGTACTCTGGTGCCAATTTGACTGAGTGTAGGGGTGGAGTCCAGCCTGTCAATCTGGAGGTACCCAATGAGACCTCTGTGTGGACATGGCTTTCTCTGAGAATTCTGGGAAGTCTCGCGTTATTTCCCAATTGGAGAAGAGACAGTTGATTCCATCTCTTAGAGTCTGTCTACCGACAAGACAAGATGGTAGCATGCTGATAGATCCTGAGTCCTGGTCTCTGGAGGAGCTAGGGAAGAAGGCACATGGACTTGCCCTGATGGAACCAGACCTCCGGAGCTGGAGAAGCCACAGAGAGATCCCTGCCAGTGCTGAGATGTTTCTACCATCTGCTGATGGACCCTGAGCCCTGGTAGGGGAGACCCCTACCAACACCAGGAAGCTTCTACTACTGCTGGAAACACAAGACTCTGCACCCTCTGGCCTGTGATTGTCCTGGTGTCATTGCACATGATTCACAAGTCAGAAAGAGACTTTATAGACTGGTATCAGACATATGGGCTAATATCGGACTCATGTCCTTGGCCTGGACTGGGTTGGGATGCTTTCTCAATGTTCCATTCCTCTTGTATATAAACCTTTCCCTTATATCCATATGCGTGTTTATGAATTTGTCTCTCTAGTCTACCCAGACTCACACAGTTGTCCAGGAGCATTTGAAATCCCCGTCATAGTGTCCTCTGAAGTTAAAGATGCAATATCATCTCCCTCTCCAGGTGTACGAGCCACCATTGCCTTTGAGTTAACTCCAGTTGAGAGTATAAATCTCAATGGCCAGTTCTTTCGGCACCTTCACGATTGCCTTTTTTAGTTCTGTCCCCTTCCTGCACACTCTGGGGGTATTGTGTTCACGCATTGGGCGGCTAACTACAAGGTCAACAATTTGAAACCACCAACCAGGCAGTCTGTGGGAGAAAGGCAGGACTTTCCACTCCCTTAAGGAGTGACCCTCTCAGAGACTCACACCGTCCTAGAGGGTCACTGTGAGCTGTCATGGTCTCACTGGGGGTGATTTTGGTTTTGAGAGCTTGGGACCTTCGTTTCTGCAGGATCTGTAATGAATTTTTAAAAATAAATAAGTTTATTCATGCCTATTCCCCATATTTTAGTAGACTTGTCTTGCCAGTGATTCATCCATTTTATTAGTCTTTTAAGGAATCAACTTATTTTCCCCAACAGTTTTATTGGCATATAGCTTGCAAATTATACAATGTAGTTTAGGTTTAGGGCTAGGGTTGGGGAGGCAGAAGAAATATATATATATATATATATACACACACACACACACACACATATATATATATATATATATATAAAACAATTGAGTAGTTCAATCACTCAATCATATCAAGGGGGAGTTGTACAATCATCACCACATCTATCTTAGAGCATGCCCTACCCTCACCCCAACCCCCAATGGGAAACTAACTTATTTATGGTTTTGTGGATCTCCTCAATTTCTGGTTTTGTCCTTCTCATTACTATCTACTTCCTCTGGGTTTGATTCAACTGCTTAGAAGACACTGCCAGCAGTGCTAGTTCTCTTCCCAGGGGTCCTGGACTCTGCTTACCATCCCCCGAAGACCTCAGCCTGAATCCCAAGGGCCAACACCAGCATCATAGCCTGGCAGCTCCCTTGAGCTTCCTTAACATACTTAGTCTGTAGGCACAGAGGACTAGACGTGCCTGGGAACTAACATCCCCTGGGGTAAATCCTAAAACAAAGTCTAAAGGATGTCAGGGTATAAATACCCCTACTGTTTACTCTTGGACCTGGCTCTTTCTGAAGCATGATTTACATACTTTCTAGTTTCCCTATGTAATACAGCTTCCATTGCCAGTCCTGAGGGCAGTCTTAATAATCCACCCCTTCTTGGCTGGCAGCTGCTCCCTGTTTCACTTCCTGGGTATTGTTTTAGGGGACAAAGGAAAGCCCATCTCAAATATAATTTAAGGAGAACGCTTCCTAAGTCTTAAAGGGAATAAGGACAACACAAAGACACAGAGGAGGGAGGCCATTAGGACAAGGATTCACAGTCAGGGTGCTACTTTAAAAGGCATGGAATGAAGGAAACTCACAAATTTATGGTTGGTGACAAATGGAAGCATCACAGTTGCAAGTGGAACTATAGATGTAGGAACAAGACCACGATTGAGACATATACACTATGTTAGAAGGGTTTACAAGATTGGTCCAGGGCGTCTGATCAAAACAGTCAGGGCATGACTCCTGATGATGAGACACCCCCCATCCTCCAGGAGAAACACACACAAGAAAGTCCCTTAGGAGACTGCCCTTCCCAGGGCTGGCTAGAGAGGGGAGGAGGTAATCTGCTTTCCATTGTACTTTGCCTGAAGGCAAGATTATCTGCTTCCTTGGTTAAGATCCTGTGGAAGTCAATAGAGGCTTAATATCTGTGAGGAAGCTGTAAACGGATTGTGGGATTTCATTGTCACCCATAGCTTTCTATAAATGGGGGGAGGGGGAAGATTCAAAAGTTAAGCTCCAATACAACAATATTGGTCAGTATTCCCCCTTCAATTTTTGGTTTGGAGGTCTTTTCTGGGACAGACCCAGAGGAAACTCAAAATTCATTGATACTTTTACCTCTTTCTTATTCTGTGCATTTAAAGATTATTACTATCCTTCTAAGCATGGCTTTAGGGTTTTTTTTTCTACATGTTTCAATGAGTGTGATGATTAGGGATTATGTCAACTAGACACGCCAGGGTAAGGATGGGACCCAGCCTATCCATTGATGACACCTCCTTGATGTCATAAGCCTTTTGTATAAGAGTGAGAGACACTAGGAATGCTCTCTCTCTCTCTCTCTCTCTCTCTCTCTCTCTCTCTTTCTCTCTCTCTCTCTCTCTCTCTAGCTGAGACTCTGTTTGCCCCCAGGGGCACATCCATGGGGGCACATCCATTCTGACCTTGAGAGCTATCAGCTCCCTGCCATATTTTAACCAACTTTGAATTCATGCACTACTGGCCTTTGATCTTCATGCTTCAGCTTTCTTACATTAGTCTAAAGAGGACCCGGACTTGCATCAGACTTAAAGACTTGAGTTAGATTGGGCTGGGAGCACTTCCTGATATAAGATTATTTCATGATATTAAGCTCTTTTCTTTTGGGGGGGGCATCACTGCCCTCTGGTGGTGGGAGTAGGAGGCCCAGCCTTGATGCTGGATTTGAACCTGCAGCCCAGTAGGCCACCGTCCCATGCACAACCACTACGCCATCGGGGCTCAGCCCGCTCTTTTCTTTTTTTACATAGATGAGTGTCATTGGATTAGTTTCTCTAGACATCTTGGCCTAACACAGTCACTGATCCTGAAATAGTATGGCCATCTTCTACCTGGCCTAACATCATGAGTATTTTTGATATTAAATTTTGAAATATTTTTCTATTTTCCATTGTAGCATGCTCTCTGAACTATAGGTTATTATAACTCTGAAGGGTCTCGCATTGGCCATACAAATGATGTGTGCCACTTCTAGGCACAACTCACTGAAAAGGGAACCAGGAAGCATAGTATTACCATTTTCCTAAAAGACCTGGTGTTATGGATTGAATCATGCCCCCAATACATGTCAACTTAACTGAAGCACATTTTTCATCACTTTGCAGCTACCCTCCACTTTGTGATCTGATGTAATTGGCCTCTGTGTTGTAAATCCTAACCGCTGTGATATTAATGAAGCAGAATGGGAAGCAGTTAAGTGAATGATGTGGGAGGCAACCTTAGATGACCTTTTAAATTGGTCTCTTGTGATTTTTACAAGAGATTAAGCCAGTGAGATGGGACAGAGGAATCTCAGGACCACCTAAAAAGAAGAGCTGTGAGCAGCGTGTGTGGCCTTTGGACCTGGGGTCCCAGTGGTAAAAAAATTCTAGACCCAGAGAAAGATGGATATCGAGACACATGGATATCTCTAAATGACAATAGTCTCACACGTGTTGAAAGGAGACAAGAACATTCCAGAAAAGCTAACAGAGGGGGAAATATGTCCCCTGAATATAGACTTCTAGCCTACTAAAGTATAAGAGAATGAACTTCTGTCTGCTAAAGCCATCCATTGATGGTATGTGTTTTTCCAGGTTGACTAGAGAAACCAATCTAGTGACACTGGTGTGCACTTAAGAAAGAACTTTTTATCAAGAAGTAATTATAGAATAAGAAAATATCCCAGGCTAGTCCAACTCAAGACCATATGTCTGATACTATTCCATAATTCCCTCGTCAGATTCATGCAACTACCTGTATTGTTGCAGAATGCAGGAACTTCACACACCAGTGGGTGCAGAGTCGTGTGGATAACAGGTCAGTGGAAACTTGGCAGGTTTCCAGCAGCATTCAGGGTGGTCAGCAAGCTGGAAGGTGAAGGCAGAGAGAGAGAGAGGGAGAGGGTCCTTCTTATGAGAAGGTCACACCCCTAAGGAGACACTGTCAAAATGTGACCTGATTGATAGGTTGGATATCACCCCTACACTTTGACATAAAATGATCTATCACATGATATTTCAGTTAAGGCATCATGAGAGAACTAAGACAGTTGGAGAGCGCTATCCTCTTGGGCTAAAAGAGTGTCTGCGTCCTTGGATTTCCATGACAAAAGCATCATAAACATGGTGGCTTATCAGAAATGTTCTGTTCTTACAAAGAACAGTTCTGGAGTCTGGTAGAATGAGGTCAGAGTGTTGGATGTGTTGGTCTTTTCTGAGGTTTTAAAGGAGAGTCAGTCCCGTGCTTCTCTTCTGGCTCTTAGTAGCCCCAGATATTCTTTGTCTTATAGCTACAGCATCACACCACTATTTCCCCTCTGTCTCTCTGCGTCGCTTTTCTAGGACATTCCTCATTAAGTGAGGACCCATCTGCTGTAAAATGGTTATGTGCTAACTGATAGCATCCTCAAAGATCCTACTTTCAACAAGGTCAAATTCACTGGTACCCAGCTTAAGGCTTCAACATATTTTAGCTGGGAGAGACAGAATTCAATCCATGACACAACATTAACAACTACCACATAAACCATGTTGCCTTGGGCATCTTTCTTAAAGTTCCCCTTTTACATATGTGCTAGAATTCCTGTAGAATAGAGGATAAATCTCGGAATGGAATTGCTAGGTCTTGGAATAAACATTGTTCTCAGTTTACTAGAAATTGCTCCATTGCTTTCCAAAGTGGTTAGGCCAATTTATATTCCCATCAGCAGCGTCCATACAAATTTCGCTCAGTGTCTGGACAGCACTTCACATTATCAGACTTTCTGCATTTTGTGAAAATTTGATGGATTGGAAATGGTATCTCGTTGTGGTTTTCATTTGAATTTCCCTGAAGAATAGCCAGGTCGAGCAGATAGGCCTTTTTTTATCCCACTTGTCTCATGGTTGGCTTCTGGTTAATAAAAACTAATGACTCATTCTCCAAAAGATAACTAACTATCCTATAAAAGCAACCCATGTGTATGAGCACGACCTCAAGTGTCTATTTAAACACTTGACTTTAAGAATGAAAATAATAAGACGGCAGCAAATTTTTCTATAAAGAGGTAGATAGTAAAGGATTTTTTTTTCCTTTGTGGGGCATATGGGCTCTGTTACAATGACTCATCCCTCCTGAGAATCTCAAAAACAGCTATTGACAATATGGTATGGATGGCTGTGTTCCAATAAAACTTTATTTATAGAGACTAAAATTGGAAATATATGTCATTTCCATGTGCCACAAAATATTACTCTTCTTTTGTTTTGTTTTGTGTTCTTCCTCCAACCATTTAAAATTATAAAAACTGTTCTTTCTTTCTTTCTGCATTTTGGTGAAAACCATTCTTAACTCATAACCGTATAAAAATAAGTAGCTTACCAGATGGGGTTCATGGTCCCTTGGATACAGTTTGTGTTATTCAAGGTAGACTAGAGGAACAAATTCATAGACAAGCATATGGATATAAGGAAAGGATTTGTATACATAAGGAATATAATACTGAGAAGGCATCCCAACACAGTCCAGTACAAAGTCATAAGTCTGGTATTAGCCCATATGACCGATAGTAGTCTATAATGTCTCCTTCGGACTCATGAAGTCACAGGCCAGTGGGTACAGAATCCCAGCACTGGCAGGGGTCTCCCAATGGCTTCTCGCTTCCAAGACTCAGGGCCCATCAACAGCACCCAGTGGTGGTAGAAGCAACTCAGTGCTGGAAAGGGGCTCCACATGACTTCTCCAGCTTCAGAGGTCTGATTCCATCAGGGCAAAGTCATATGGCTTCTCCTCCGGCTCCTCAGATGCTGCCATCTTGTCTTGTCCGTGATTCATCATCTCTGAGAACTAACTCCCAACAACCAGGGAGATAGCTTCTCATCTCCATGAGGGAAATATTGTGAGATTTCCCAGAAGTCTCAGGAGAAAACCATGCCCACACAGAGACCTCATTGGCTACTCAATGGCTATCTCCAAATGAACAGGCTAGACTCCACCCCTACATCTCAATCATAAAATTAACATAAGCACATGACTGTCACACAGTTCCTAGAGCTATATGGACATTTACTTCTAAGAATGAAATGCAACCTTCTGTTAAGTAGCTCTCATTGTGATCTCTTTTCTTGATTTTGTACCTTAAGAGGATGTTATTAGACGGGTTTCATGAACACAGCTGGGACCCAAAGCCATTCTGCATTCTGAACACAGAGGAAAGAGTAGAAACCATCAGTCTTATGACCTCTAGACAACCAGACCTAACTCGTCTTCTACCAGGAGATCAAAAAATACACGCATTGCCTGTCATCTAACTACACTTGTTATGAATTGAGTTGTGTCCCTACTCCAGAAAAAAAAAATTTTTAATCTATTGGTGTGCTGGCCCCTGTAGAGTCAATGGGATGCTGTTAAGTTTTTCTTTTGCTATGCTAATGGAGCTATATGTGGGTAGAGTGCCCCTACAATGAGTCACTTTTGAGCGACAGAAAGACCAGAATAGACACAGAGGCACCCACTATGGGGAAAATCTGTTTGAAGGCAGATCACCATGGCAGGTGCAGCTACAGGTTAGGAACTCCAAGCAATAACACAGGTACTAAAACTGGAAAAAAGCAAAGGCGGTTTAACTTACTTGTGAACCAATACTCTGAATTCAGACAATCCCGCCGCCTGAATTGTGAGGAAACGAATCTCCGTTTTTTTTTAGGGCCACTCACTTCTGGTACTTTTGGTTACAGCAGCCCTGGTTACTGCACCTTTGTGCAGTGCTTGGTAAAGTGATCTATCTAGACCACCTTGTGCAGAATGAGAGAAGAGTCACTGAGGATCAGGGAGACTTTTGTCTTACAAGGGAGAAAATGTATGAATCCTCTGAGAGTGATGATACGTTGAAAGGGATGAGATCATCCTGAAGGATGAGGTAGAGTTGGAAGGTCTGGAGCAAATGCCTGTAAAGAGAGAGCCAGAAGGGATTTGTGAATATATACAAGTTTCGTAAATATGACACAGTCTCCATAACACATCAGTATCCTGTGGAGCTGGCTCTCTGTAACTGATCTTCTTAGATATGCTCCGAATCGATACAGTACAAGAAGCTTTCAAAGATCTCGTGGAAGATTGTAGTAAAAAAAAATTAATCATTTTATCGGGGGCTGATACAATTCTTAGCACAATCCATACATTCATCCATTGTAGGCAAAGCACATTTGTACATTTGTTGCCATCATCATTCTCATCATATGCTTTCTACTTGAACCCCTATTATTAATTCCTCATATTTTCCTTCCTTCCCTGTTTGCCATCCCTGAACCCTTGATAATTTATAAATTATTATTTTGTCATATCTTACACTGTCCGTTGTCTCCCTTCATCCACTTCCCTGTTGTCCGTATCCAAGGGAGGAAGTTATATGTAGATACTTATAATCGGTTCCCCCTCTCTACTCCACCTTCTCGTATCTCCACTCTCACCACTAGTCCTGAAGGGATCTCCTGTCCTGGATTCCCCATGTTTCCAGTTCCTATCTGTACCAGTGTACATCCTCTGGTCTAGCCAGATTTGTAAGTTAGAACTGAGATCATGATAGTTGGGGGTGGGGGTGGGGGAGCATTTAAGACCTAGAGGAAAATTGCATATTTCATCATTGCTACACTGCACCCTGACTGGCTCATCTCCTCCTTGTGACCCTTCTGTAAGGGGATGTAGCTTCACCTATGGCTGGACTTTGGCTGCCCAACCTATACTCCCTCTTATTTATAATTCAATAATTTTTAGTTCTTTGATGCCTGATCTCTGATCCCTTCAACACCTTGGGTTACACGGGCTGGTGTGCTTCTCTCATGTGGGCTTTGTTGCTTCTGAGCTAGATGGCTACTTGTTTGCCTTCAAGCCTTTAAGACCCCAGACACTATGTCTTTTAATAACTGGGCACTATCAGCTTTCTTCACATTTGCTTATGCACACATTTGTCTTCAGTGATCATATCAGGAAGGGGGCATGCAATGAAAGGACATTTTGTTCTTTGATGCCTGGTAACTAATCCCTTTGACACCTCATGGTCATACAGGCTGGTGTGCTTCCTCTATGTGGGTTTTGTTGCTTCTGAGTTAGATGGCTGCTTGCTTATTTTCAAGCCTTTAAGACCTCAGACACTATATCTTTTGAGACACTATATCTTTTGACAGTCGGGCACCATCAGCTTTCTTCACCATTTTTGCTTATGCACACATTTGTCTTCAGATCGTGTGAGAAGGTGAGCATCATGGAATGCCAATTTAATAGAACAAAATGTTTGTGCATTGAGGACGTACTTCAGTAGAGGCTCAATGTCCATCTGCTGCCTTAATACTAACCCTATAAGTATATGTACTTAGATCTACTTCCCCATCATCATTTGTAAATATATTTACCCATGTATATGCCTGTATTTAGACCTCTATAAATTCCCTTTGCCTTCCAGTTCTTTTATATATTTCCTTTTAATTTCTTCTTGCCCCACTATCATGCTCAGCCTTCATTTGGGTTTCAGTAATTTCTCTCAGTTACATTACTCTTGATCAATCCCAATCAGGTCTTTCACACCCACCTTGTCACTGATTTTGGATCACTTATTGTTCCCTTGTTCCTGGACTAGTCAAGACCATTTCTTTTCCCCCACCTCCCTCTCTCTCTCTCTCGGGTCCCCTATAGAACTATCAGTCCCATTGTTTTCTCCTCCAGCCTGTTCATCCAGCCTACCTTATCGAGATAGACTTTGCGGAGATAATAATATGTAAAAAAAAAAAACCCAACACATCGCAAGATGAAGTGACAAAAGAAAATAAGATGACGACAACAACAACAAAAATAAAACAATGTCCAGAAAAAGTATACAAATAAGTCAAAAAATAAAAATAATAATAACAAAAGAAAAACCTGTAAGTAGTTCAAGGTCTGTTTGTTGACCTCCAGGAGTGTACCACGGTTGAGTCTGATAGGGTGCCACACCCTGGTCACAAAGTAAATCTTTGGAACTCCCTCAGGAGAATGGAGTAGATTTTAGGTACCAAATTTGTACTACCAACTCTTTGTGTGGAACTGGAAGCTTTGTCCTGTTTCATTTTTGCTTAGATGAAACACCATGGGTAAATCAAATAAACTGTTGACCTACAAGGCTCTCCACTTGCTGCTATTCTCAAGCATGAAAACTTAGGTAGATTTTTGGTTAGCCCCCAACTCATGACGACACTGTGTACCACCATTCACACCCCTTAGGACCCTTCACTTGTTCACTGGCTGGTGCTCAGAAGCAGGTCACCAGGTTTTTCTTCCTAGTCTGCCTTTATCTGGTAATGTTGCAGAAACTTGTTTCATGACACGCCTGAAAGATCAGTGGGTACTGCATGAGAACTGCACTGACCAGATATCAAATCCAAGTTTCCTGCATGGAGGCCGAGAAGTCAATCACTGGACCATCCCTGCCCCTGTGGTGTGTGGTACGAAGCCCTTCTACTTCAATAGTGAGAGGTGGAAAGTGGAGATACAGAGCAGAGAGAGAATTCGTCAGAAACATGAGGTGAAGAAAGGCTATATTGAGGGAGGGAAAGAACTCCAAGGAGGAAGGACAGAGCAGAGAAAGGGATAGGAGCATCTTGAGCTCCTGGGTGGGTTCTACCCCCCAACAAGTTAGCTCAGGGAAATCACTTCTGCCAGTGAGGCAGTGGGACCTATATAGGGTCTGAGCCAAGGGTGTATGTACTGAGAAGGGGAACAAGGCTTTGTGATGTTGCAATGGCAGGCTCTGAGACAGGATAGGGTCTTGTCTTTCTGCAGATCCGCCTCCTGGAACGCTGAGGGAAGGGGCTGTACAGAACTTACCTGGAGAGATAAGCTCCCTGGAATGCTGGAGGCAGGGACTGCATCGTCCAGCAGGCCATCTTTTGGGAGAGCTGGGGAAAGCGGCTGCATAGCCCAGACCTGCCCCAAACAAATAGGTTGAGCTTTACTTCTCTCTTTGATTGTGTTTGAGTACAACATATCCACTGATAGCATCAACTCTGATGAGTGTGGGATATACACTTAGGCCTTGGGTTTTCCCAAAAGCAGAGCAGGACCGTCTTTCTGTGAACAAAGATTGTTTTCAAGGTGAGAAAGTGGACAATTCAAGGGAGAAACACCAAGCGACTGTTTTCCTTTCTTCTCTTATTTTTTTTTTTTTTGGTTGATGGGAATATTTCTCTCAAGGAGGACAGTTCCCTCTTGTTTTACTACAAATAGTAAAGAAGATACGATACCTCTGTCAGCAATTCTTAGTTCATAATTTATATTAACAAAAAGGGAACTGGTGCTAGCAACCCTTGAAAACAAAGTTGGGGATGTTCTGAAAGGGGAGGACAGAGGCAGTGGCTCTGAAAAGAGCCAAGCTATGGCTGTGTCCCTTTCTCTGCAGAGTCTTTGCTCCTCTTCTCTCAGAGTTCTCTTTCCGTCCGCTGGCCACAAATTGCAAAAGAAAAAGAGAAAGAAGTGGAAGATCCCTGAAATGTCTCTGTTATGGGATGCTGGGTGGATTCCCAAATAAAAATCTTCCCTTCTTCCCAACCATGTTTAATTTACATGCTTTAAAGGTATATCATTTCAGATTCCAAGAAATCACTACATTATACGTGATACCCAGAATTAAAATGGCAACATTTCTTTCCTGTTTAGTATTTCTCTCATTTGCTGAATTCTGCACAGTACAGACCCTTTCGACTAAGCATTTGTGGCTTCATTACTATCATTTTTCTGCAATAGATTTTGAAGATAAGTTCAGCTAAGAAGCTAGCTCACTGATTGCCATGCAATTGTCTTTATTTAAGAAGCACAACAACGGGGCAAAACAATTTAGGTCCCAATTGACTTCGCCTCACCTAGCCCATTTGTTGGGAGAGAATTTACCATTGTTTTATTGAAAGGAGAAGTGATGCTGTAGTGATTACACTACAAACCTCATGGTCAGCAGTTCAAAACCCACAGCAGATCTGAGGGGGACAAACTGGGCTTTCTACTCCATAAACCGCTAGAATCTTGGAGACATACAGGGGTCAGTATGAGTCAGCAGTGACTCCAGGGCAGCAAGTTTGGTTTTGCTTTGTGTTTGCATTGTTGGGAGAGTCTTCTGCTGTCTGCCTTGGTCATCTCCACAGGGTTATGGAATCACTGTTTCTGAAGGACATTCTTTGGTCTTTCCCAGATGGGAAGAATATTGGGCGTGGGGTGGGGTGGAGGGAGGAATCACTAGTACAAACTCGAATTTTTACTCAGATGGACATTTTCCACAGGGCATTCTTTCTAACAGTGGAGTGACTCCCATACAAATATCCATGGGAAGTTCACATAACCTCATTTCCCTCTGTTAATGACACAGAGTTAAGCAGAAGACAGAAATATTCTTAGAAGATAGATGGTTTCCTCTTATTCAGAGCCAGCCTAGGACGGAGAAGCAGTCTCCAGGGACAACATAAGTCACTGGTGAACTCCGGCCAGTATCAGCCGAACAATGGGGGCCTGAGCCTTAATTTCTTTTGGAGGCCAAGGCTTTCCCGTTGACCTTGTTTTCTGCAACCAACCATGCCCCTCTGTGTGCTGACTGGTGCAGCGAGCTCCCCATGGACATTTTGCCTCCCATTTTCTTTCAGGATATCTGGATTTTTTTCTCTATTACACATTTCCTCCAGCATTCTGCAAATAGCAAAAGTAAATAATGGTTTCCGGATTACCGTTAGGCTAGAAGAAGAACTACTGTTTGGCACCCAGAGAAATCGTCTCCAGGGGAAAGTTCTGCTAAGCAAGGATTCAAACTGTCTCTTCTCTGGAGGACAACCCAAGGTCTCTGCTGCTGAAGGAGCCACCAATCTGCAGGGAGGCTCAGTTGGGCATTGCTTTTGTCTTCTGCCAGCGCCCTGGGGTGGTCAGTGGTCTGCAGAGTTTGTCTGAGATGAGAGATCCCACAGAAAGGCACTGCACCAACATCTCCCTCAGTGCAGCCTTCATGACACACCCCTCCACCGCATGGCCCCCAGGGTGCAAATGAGGAAAAGCATCTAGGAGCCCTAGAAATGAGGGAAGTAGGAATGGACAGAGATAGGAAGGGAGGGGGGTAGTTTCCATGGAAATCCTCATGCTTCCATCTGCTGATGGTCTAGAAAAATAGTGTCTGAGAGGCACTGGCCTAATTTCACAGCTGCTTATGGAAGCCCCAGCAGCACTGAGACATGAGTTTCCTCCCACCAAAGAAGGTACCTTAAACCATGAACCAGAGTCTGCTCTGGGTACGCAGCACCATCTTCAAATGAAGCCAATACAGATGGGTTGGGGGTGCCCCCTTGTCCATTATTGATCACATTCTTGTTCCTCATCAATAATATCACTTGAAGTAGTTGGTGTGTATGTTGCAGTGTGTGAAATGTATGGTTGTTACAGTGGTGGTGATTTTTGCCCCAAACAAATAGTTGAATGTGTGTCTGTTGGCTGAGTGTCTGATGTATCTCTATTGTAAGAGAAACAAACATGGGAAACTGTCTCACGTAGTCTTCAAGAACCCAGCAGACTTGCCAAGACACCAAATGTACCAAGTAGCAGTCCTAAAGGGAGTCATCAGGGAGCACGACCTTTCCCTTCATCCCAGGAAGTGCCTGATGGCCATTCTGTGTCAAATCTATTTGATTCCAAAAGCCTACTGGCTGAAATGTTAACTCCTTTTTCTCTCTCTTAACCAAATGCCTCTCATTCTGTGTACACTGGCTTTCGATAGGCTTATGGGGAAACCCTATTAACTCTTTATCCTTTTTTTCCACGAACTTTTTGAAACCTCCTGGTATATGTCCAGAAGAGGTCTCAGTAAATTCCTTGGCAATTCTGTGACTATCTGCGTCTTTTCTATCACAGAGAAAGAAATTGGAGCTGCCGGGAAGAGAGCCCAGAGCTCAGAGACATTTGCACCAATGTCTGCCCAATCTTCATGTGAAAATATTCTTCTCCGCCCTCACTTTTCCTGATGAGCACTATTTTACTGAATCTCTGCCACACGCAGAATGCAAGCAGCAGGACCAGCTTCTCTGTCTGCACAAAATTTGCCGACACCATGATCTATGTTTGAGGGGAAGCAATGCACACAAGCCTAATAGAATAATGTATTAATATATATCAATGCATGTTGGTTGTATTAGGTTAAGTAATAAATTGATACCATTAATAGTTCTCTTGTGTCAGTATATTTAGAAATGGAATTTTGATTCTTCCTGTCTTCATGCAAAATTTTTAGGTATCAATGAAAATTATGTTTAAATAGATGGGGAAAAAAAGAAAAAACAGAAAATTATGTGTAAATAGTATAGTTGAGAAGCGTGTGATCATTGGTAAATAAATTCTAGGGTAATAAAATTATTTTATTTGAAGATAGGGACCCATATGAGTAATATAATCAAAATTGGACAGTGGTATTGCTTTGCCCGATTCAGATCCTGTTTGCAATCAACACAGGATATTGTTCCAGGGAATTTCCAAGCAAGATTGAGTTAAATAGAAGCCATATGAGTGAAACAAATAAAGAGCTATGGGAAGACAAAGAAGGAGGAAGTCTTACTTGTGAGAAAACACTGAAAAAATGGGAAAGTGTGGAGAAAAATTTTGTGAAATAGATAATATTGGAGCCATCAAAACCCCACTGAATGGTATACTGAGTCCAACTTATCAAGCAGAAGAGTCTCATTAAATATCTGAAGAAAATGAGAACCAAACTTATGATCTTGGACCATACCCCTCTCTGTAGTCAGGAAGAAGAAAAGGAAGGAGACATCAAGATGTCATCAAAGTGCAACAGGAGAAGAGCCTTAGGAAGCCAAATACAGTATGGAATCATATCAAATAAGACTTGCACGATGATTTTTTTTAAAGCGATTGTGCTATGCTTGCATATTCCAAACCCCAGCAATGTAACCCATGGTGGAGTTTTAGGAGTGATTACAGACTAATGCAGATTAGGGAGAAAGGATAAAATCTTATGGATCACCACTGAATATCATGCTGAAGATGAGCCGTATAGGGTAGAGGGCAATCACAGACAGAGTGGTTGCAATGGTAGCCTCTGGCATCTCAAGAGCTGTGATAGTGGCTAAGTATTACTTCATTCTGGTGTCCATGGGTTTGACGTGACCTGAAACCAACTCAAGGCGCCTAACAATAACAACATCATGGCACTTCACTTCTATACGCAAGGGATCTTCAAAGAGTTCATGGAAAAAGGGAATCAAGAAATAGAAATTAAAAATGCAAATTTTATCATTGTAAGCACTCTCTAATTCAAGGAACTTTTGTAAGCAATCTTATCAGCCATTTAGTTCATTCCTGAGAGTCCTGGGAATTTATCTGTCAATGCAATCTTTTTTTATATTATTAACTTAAGAAAAATAGACCCCCTTTGAAGATTCTTTCAGGATGAGGAAACAAAAAGAATTTAAAAGTAGTCACATCAGGACTATGAAGTGGACAGCTAATGTTTTCTGACTGATACTCTCACCCCAATGGGTGCTATGAGAAAATGAACATTGTTGTGGAGGAGAAGGACTCTGGTGAAATTTTTCTGGATCTTCTTCTCAAAGCACTTGCAGCATAAACAGATGGTGTTGTTTTGGGGGCCCCCAGAAAGTCAGCAAGCAAAATTCCTTGAGTATCCAAAACTGTGGCTCTGACTTTTGCATCTGATCAATTTGCTTCTTGCTTTGACTAGATGACTTCTACCTGTTGGCAGTCATTAATTTGATTGTGCTTTGTCTTCAGGTCTGTGCTGTTAAAATAATATTTCATCTTCTATTGCCATTCTTCCAAGAATTACTTTAGGATCTTTATCCCACTAGTTTAAAATTCCCATAGAAATTCCGCTGTTGCCTGAAGTTGTCTTAGTGCACCTGTTTTGGAACCCATTAAAGAGAAAATTTGCTCAACTTTAATTTTTTAGTCAGAATTGTGTAAGCTGAGCCATATGCTACAATAATGATGTTAGTTACTTTTCATGTGGTTAATTATTGATCCTCTTCTTTTAGAGCGTGAACAGATTAATTATTTCTCCAAAAATTGATGTTGTTGGTTTGACACTGTGGACCTTATCTTTAACATTGCCTATTCCTTTCATAAAATGAGTTAATTGATTTGTAAACTTAATCTCTTTGACGCTGTGTCCTCATAGACTTTTAAGTAAAGCATCAGTGAGTTCATACCCACTTATCCCAAAAGTTTCACCATAAATGTGATGCTTGTTCTTGTTTCAATTTTAGCAGAATGCATGTTATTCTGATAAAGGTTCTTCTCAAACAGATGTATTACCCTCCTTGTGGCTCAAAGTGGATCCTGTTGAAACATGTTATAACAACTGAGTGCAAGTTCATTTGGGTGCAAAAAAAACCTCATGCATAGTTTTTAAATTATATATATTTTTCACTAAACTTTTTAAGACCACTGATATTTCTGCATATAATTTCCTAAGAACAAAGACATTCTTCTACATGATCACAATAGAATCAATGTACTCCAGAATTTTAAGATGGGCACTATCCTACTATCTGATATTCAAGTTTCCATACACAAATTTCCCCAGTTGTGCCAATAAGATCCTTTACATAAGTGTACGAATTTTTTAAAATTTCTTTTTAAAAATTTAACTCATTTTATTGGGGGCTCTTACGGATAATGTAATAATTCATCAATGTTATCAAACAAACTTATACATATTGAGGGCTAATATAACTCTTATCACAATCCATATATAAGTCCATTATGTGTTAAGCACATCCTCGTCATTCTCATAACATTTCCTTTCTATCTAAGCCCTTGACTTTGACTCCTTATTTTTTTTGCCCTCCCTATCCGCATTCCCCCCTCATAAATCCTTGATAATTTATAAATTATTACTTTGTCATCTCTTACATTGTTCAATGTCTCCCTTCACCCCACTTCCCCCAGGGAGGAGGTTATATGTAGATCTTCGTAATTGGTTCCCCCTTTCTATGCCACATTCCCTCCTCTCTCCCAGAATTGCCCCTCTCATCACTGGTCCTAAAAGAATCATCTGTCGTGGATTCCCTATGTTTCTGGCTCCTATCTGTGCCAGTGTCTATCCTCTGGTCTATCCAGATTTGGAAGGTAGAATTTGCATCATGATAGTGGGAAGAAGGAAGTACTGAAGAACCAGAGGAAAGTTGTATGTTTCATCATCGCTACACTGCACCCTAACTAGTTTGTCTCCTCCCTATGACCCTTCTGTGAGGAGAAGTTCATTACCTACAGATGGACTTTGGGTCCCCAACCTGTACTCCCCTTCACTCAAACCAATAAAAGTTTTAGTTCCTTGATGTCTGATACCTGGTACCTTCAACACCTCATGGTCACACAGACAGGCGTGCTTCTTTCAGATGCTTTGTTACTTCTAAGCTAGATGGTCATTTGTTTATCTTCACGCTTTTAAGACCTCGGACAATATATCTTTTGATAGCTAAGCACCATCAGCTTTCTTCACCACATTTGCTTATGCACACATTTTTCTTCAGTGATCCCAAGAGGAAGGTGGGCACACAGTGACATGTTTTTATGTTCTTTGATGCCTGATTCCTGATCCCTTTGACTCCTCGTGATCACACAGGGTGGTGTGCTTCTTCCATGTGGGCATCATTGCTTCTGAGTGAGGAGGTATAGCAGAGCAGCAGGGGAAGCAGAGCATGGAGGTCTTGAGGGAGAGCCAAGGATAGATTTGGAGGCCAGGGCATGGAACCCTATTGGACACCACCGGAGGATATTCCTAGAGGTCAACAAATGGACCTTGAACTATTTATAGGTTTTGGTTTATTATTATGATTTTCATTTAGCTATCTATATTCTCTAGGCATTGTTTTTTTTCTTGTTGAAGTTGTTTCATTTTCTCTTGCCACTTCATCTTGCTATGTCTTGTTTTTTGTGCATAATATAATCTCTGCAGGTCTATCTAGATAAGAAAGGCTGGATGAACACTCTGGAGGAGAAAAACAATGGGACCAATAGTTCGCGGGGGGGGGGGGTTGGATATTGGAGGGGGGGAGATGGGGGGAAGGAAGTGGTGTTGACCAACCCAGGTACAAGTGAACAATAAGTGATCCAAAATCAGTGGCTAGGAGGTAGTGAGAGGCCTGGTAGTGATTGATCAAGGGTAGGTAACCGAGAGAAAATACTGAAACCCAAATGAAAACTGAGCATGGTAGTGGGTTCAGGAAAAGAGTTTAAGGAAGCAGAGGAAGTAAATAGGAGGCAAGGGGCATTTATAGAGGGCTAAATGTACAGGCATGTACATAGGTAAATATATATTTGATATGATGAAGGGGAAATAGATTTACATGCACATATTTATAGACTCAGAATTAAGGCAATGGGTGGACATTGGGCCTCCATTCAAGTGCTTCCTCAATGCAAGAACACTGTGTTGCATTAAATTGGCATTCCATGATGTATACCTTCCTGACATGATCACTGAAGACAAAAGTGTGCATAAGCAAGAGTGGTGAAGAAAGCTGATAGTGCGCAGCTATCAAAAGACAAAGCATCTGGAGTCTCAAGGTCTTGAGGGTTTTTCTTTTTTAAGGCACTTAATTGTCCAATTTATTTGAGATTTTTAATCTAGAACCACTCACTAGTCTTTTTTTTATTTTTCAGTCTTATATAATAATCTTTTCTTTTCTTTTTTTTTGGCATAACATGTCTTGCTTTGGATTTGTTTAATTTTTTCCCTTAGGATCAAATTCAAGTACAGCATTTTTGATAGAAATACTCAGCAAGTGATGCGGATTTCTCAGTATGTCACATCAGTGGACAGGTGTCAGCAGTGTCCGCTCGCTTCATTATTGGTCAGGTTAACTTTCACCACTCAACCTGTGCAGGCCACCTTTCCACTTTGCCTTTAGTAAGGATACTTTAAGACTTAAGTGAATAGCCTCTTGCCTGGACAACCTTTCCCTCGATGGTTCAACATTAGGAATTCCATTATTGCTTCACAAGGGGCATAACATAGTCAATAAAATGAACTGGGAGGATTATTTTCATGGAGAGATATCATTGCCTTAGAGTGGAGTGGAACCATCTTGGAGATAGCTATCCCACTTAGTGGGGAAAAGTATTAGGTTTGGTATAGACACACATTACTCCGCCAGGTACTAGCTGAATTGATGTTGTTAGCTGCAGTTGAGTTAATACTTACCAGGGAGACTCCACGTATCAGAGTGTGCAACTGTTCCAAAGAGTTTTGAAGCCTTGATATTTTAAAGCCAGATTACCAGCCTTGTCTTCTGAGGTATCTCTGGGAAGGTTTGAATCACTAAACTTTCAGCTAAGTCATCAAGTGCTTTACCAGTTCTGTCATCCAGAGCCTATACTCACCAATACCAGTAGACACATTTTCTTAAACTCGATCCTCTGTAATAATGGAAATTATTATTTCAATCTCATAAGGTTTCCTTGGATTGAATGAAAGGATGCTCTCTTGATGATGACGGTAATTGTGACAGATGCGTGTGACAATAAAGATAACTCAGGTGAAGAAGGTTGGGAATAGAGAGAATGGGCTTTGTTTTACAATGAATCAGATCTGAAAAACAAAGGACACAAGGAAAGACAAAGGAATGACATTGTTTGCTGAACATTTCCTGCATGCCAGTCATTCTGGGACTAATGCATTTATTAAGGAGCAGTGTACACTCTAGGACCCCTGATGGTACAGGGGTTAAAGTTGGACTGAAGTCCGCAAGGTTAATAGATTGAAACCACCAGCTGCTCCTCAGGATAAAGATGTTTGTTTTTTTTGTTTTGTTTTGTTTTTTTAGGGCATCACTGCACTGGTGGTGGGAGTAGTAGGCCCATCCTTTGCCCCTGTGGAGCTGGAATTGAACCTCCATCTCAGTGGGCCGCAGTCCCACAAGATGGGGTTTTATAATCCTGTGAAGATTTACAGTCTTAGAAACTCAAAGGGGCATTTCTACCTAGGCCTGCAGGGTCACTATGAGTCAACATGAACACAATGTCAGTGAGTGCCTCTAACATGTTTGACAAGTTTGGTCTGGGAAATCATCACTCTGCTTCCTGAGCAAACTGGGAAGGGTAGAAATATGGAGAAGATAATGATTTAATCCTGATCATACTCAGCCTGAGGTGATAGCAGCATGTCCAGCCTGAAGAGTACTGTAGAGTAGTGGTGAAAACCAATATTGGACTGCTTGCACAAGAACCACTTGAGACGCTTGTGAAAATGAGATATTTCTAAATGGAGCACTTCTTCCAGAGATCTTGGTTCAGTTGGTCTTGGGTGAGGTCTTAGCCACAAAAGAACAAACAAAATTCATTGTCATGAAGTTGATTTCAACTCACAGAAGCCCAGGATATGGTTTCTAGGACTGCAAATCTTTGCAGGAGGAGACAGCCTTATCTTCCCCACCCAGCCTCATCCAGAGCATTTGGTGTGTTTGAACTTCTAACCTTGTGGTTAGTGGTCTAACACTACAGTCAAAGTAGATTGAATGATGCATGAACCAGAATGGTAAACTCTGGGGTAGGATCTTTCTTTGGGTGTCATCAGATTATAGACAATAATATATACTTGTGTGCAGCAGTATTTAGCCTGAATGCTGGTTTATAAGAACAATAAGATGCTGTGGGCCTTGAAAAGATGGACTGAGGCAATTTTGAGGTGTCCATGGCTAAGAAAGATGACACAAACACAGTCAGATCTACAGCCAATTCTGAGAGCTGTGTTTAAGAGCTGTGCTGGCCAGTAGGTGGCCACAAGGCATAAGGGACTAGTATAATTAATTATACATTAATTAACATAAAACAATAGAGATTGGCTACCCAATGTAGCTGCTATATTTGAAATACTTAACAGCCACACATGGCTTACAAGTAACCAACCAACTAAATAGCACCTGATATCGAATCTCTTCTGACTCCTGGCAACCCTGAGTGGGCCAGAGGACAGGTGAACTCTGTAGAGTCTCCCATGACTGATCTTTTGAAAGTAGACCACCTAGTCTTTCTTCTGCATTCCTCTCGGTGGATTTGATGCTCCAACCTCATCGTGAGCAGCAACACGCTTTAACTGCTTGTGCCACCCAGGGACACCCACATTCACCTAGTGGGACATTACGGTCATCCTGGAAAGTGTGACGGCAGTGTGCTGGAAAAGCCAGTAGAAAAAGTTGCTACCAGCCTCACTCTCGTCTCGAGCAAGGAGTGCCGTGGTGTTTATCAAATGAGAGACTACAGTAGTTGGTTTAGTTGCCATATAAAGGAAGCAGGACGGGAACAAGTTCAGAGATACATAATAAAAAGAAGAAATAGCACCCCTTTATAGCCATTTCCCTGTCTGGTAGTATATATATATATAGGAGGGCAGAAATTAAACTTCTAAATCTCAAAGATCCCACAATACCCATTTTCTACTTACGAGCTGTTCTATGAGCCATGTTTTGATGCTACCCTGCTCCTGGCCCATTCCTTCCCAATTCCTAGGCAGCCTGGCTGCCAAGATGGTTGGCAATGCCCAGGTGCGATACCAGGTAGCTGCATTTCCCTCTGCCTGTGCTCTGTTGGCCTTCTCTAAGTTTAATCTGAATCCATCTGCTCCTCTCGCCCTTCCATGCTGCATAGTTAAGGTGTTGTTTTGTCCCCTGGAGGAAACCCATATTGTTCTATTCCTACCAGAGAAGAAACAAATTAGAAGCAAAAAGGAAAAAATATGGAGTGCAAGCATGTGTTTCCAGGTCATCAACATGCAAGCAAACATGCATGAAAACAAGTGTTAATTTACTGCATGATTCAGTGTTTGCAAGGCTCTCAAGTCACTTCCCATATCCTGCCCAACAACCGTCACATGGTAATGAATTTCCATTATAACCCACAGATGACGGTTGAGCCAGCAATCTAATGATCAAAGAAGAAGAACAAAACAATAACATTGGTGGTAACAATAATGATAGTGTAATAATTAACTGGCAATGGCACTTACAACTGAGGTCAACTGGGAAAGAGAGCTATTTGGGGCAGTGATAACAGATCTGATTTTCTCACTTCAACCTCCACGGTTTCTATGGCCATCTTTAAAGTAAGCAAATATTTTCTTCCCAGAAAATAGACTCAGCTTAGCAAACCAAATAGAAACAGGTTGTATGTATGAATAATGGGCAGTGCTTTTATTTTGGTACTTATCAATTTCTTGGGACTCTTTTCCTGCACTAAGAGTAATTGTACATAACCAGAAAAAAGTACCCAGCTTAACTGTAGTTTTGTTTTCAGTATTGAGTTATATTGCCCATTACCAATTTTCTCATGCATTCATCGGCATATTTTGACTCTGCCCCCATTATCTGCAATACTCAGGGTGGACTTATAATTTTAAATGACCCAAATCATTTGAAAACAAGACAATTTTAATGATAAATAGACATTTCTAAAATTCATTCTGTCATTTCCCCCCCTACTATTATTTTCCTCTTGACATTTTTCGCTTTCTCAGTTGTCACCAAGCATACTTTAATAGCTGACTGAAAGGAGAATTGGTCTGGTTTTAACAATATGAATGTACATGATGAATTTAAAATGTCCAAAGAACTCTGAATCATGTAAATAGAGTTCAGTATTTAGTGGATTCTTTCCATGGAAAGGGGGTCTGCCTTTTCATTAAGGGGCTGTTGTTAGTTATCTGGTTTTAAACAAATATCCTTTAGCAGGTTTTCAGTGCAGAACAAATATTTACAGTGCAGCCCTAAACTCTAGAAAATGTCTTTGTGTGCGGGGCCTGGGGTGGGGGAGTTCAGGGGAAGGGGCTGACTTTGGCTTGGCTCGGCAAACACAAGGCAAGCACCTACAATCAATCACTTAAAGACCCTCAAAGGGGGTGTTGATTGGAAGAATGGGGGGGGGGAGGGGAGGTGGAGTCTGAAAAGACAACGGGCCGAAGATCCCGCAGAACTAATGGGCACACTTTCTACAGACAGAAGGGCGAAGCTTTAGTCATAGTAGTAAATCTGTAGTGACAGACGTTTGTTCTATATTTGTGAATGACCTGATTTGGCATGCATGCAGCTCATTCTACTGACAATAATGGCAACGTGGTGTGAGGGAGAGGGAGGGGAAAAGAGAGAGTGAAGGGGGTGTGGGCAAAGGGGAGAAAGGGGAAGGGTACTGACCAGTTGGCAATGATGAGCATCTAAAGATGACCCCAAATCCACTATGATGGATTTAATTTGGGAGGAAGTCTTCTGTTTATTCCCACTTGATTCGGGGAGGACTGCCCTCCTCCTTCTCTCACCCCACTCCCCTGCACTCTCTGGGGAAGGTATTCAGGCAGCTGTCAGACCTTGGAAACTGGATGCTTGTGCCTCCTGCACACTCTCGTAATCTGTGAAACCTGCCTGGCCCTCTGTCCTTTGCTGTAGTCCTGCAATCCAAGGGCACTCCGGGTAGGAAAGAAAAGGGCCCGAACAAATAGGAATATAGATGGGCAGTGAATAATTGAAAGTTGGTAACACTTTATCCTCAGCCACCTCTTGTCATCGCACGCCATTTCCTTAAAGTAGCAGGTGCAACGCATGGCAAAAGCAATGATGACACACAGGGACCCCACTAAGAATGAACCTGGAATGGTGGTTGGAGGATGTAATGAGGGAGAAGACAGACTCTGTGTACCATCCTGCTGCTGACTTGCTGGATGACCTTATGCAAGTCACTCCCCACTCTGAGTCTGTCTCCTGACCTGCAAAATGAAACAATTCAATAAATGATCTCTAAGGGTCTTTCAGCATTCAAATCATAAAGGCATGAGAGGTAGGTAGCCATATAAGCAGTTAACCTGAATGCCACCCCCTTATCATTTTATTAAACTTGTCATTTCACTTATCACTCTTTAGGATGCACACTGAATATTTATAGCTTGACAAGCCTCTGGTGTTCCTTCGTCGTCTTGTTACCTTGGCTTCTCACAGCTCATGGTTCTCCTGAATAACCACCTTGCCAAGCCTATAGCACAAACTCCTCAAGAGAGTTCTTGATTGGTTAACCAAATCACCATCCAGTATGAAAGTCAAGCCCCATCAGTGCTGAGTGACTACTGATCCATAGTGACCCTACAGGACAAAGTAAAACTACTCATAGGGTTTGCAAGGCTGTGATCTTTATGGAAGCATATTGCTACCCCCCGTCTTTCCAGGGCTGCTGGTGGGTTCAAGGCACCTACCCATCTTTGGGTTAGCGGCACAGAGTGCCCCACCAGGCTTCCTTCGAGCCAGTGGACCAAAAACCCACCATCACTGAGTCAATTCTGTCTGATAGCTGCTTGGTGTGCCCGAGTCTGCGAATCTTCACAGAAGCAAACCGCTTCATCTCTTGTCTGGCAGATCCGCTGGTGAGTTTGAACTACCAACCATAAGGTGAGTAGCCCAATGCTTAATCCAGAGTGCCAGTAGAATTCCTCTCTATTTAGTAGAGGGACCCCTAAAATTGCCCTCAGAACCAGCTCCTGGGTTTTCTTCCCAGCACCAACAGTAAAGTTCTCAAGATATACTTCCTGGAACCCACTGATGTGTGACAAGTTAGAAGTTCTACTGGTATTTAAATCTCTAGGTAGCACAAGTGGTTAAATATTTGTGTTAGTCCAGGTAGACTAGAGAAACAAATCCAGAGACACTCAGCTATATATAAGGGAGAACTTCATATCAAAGAGGAACAGTATATTAAGTTAACATCCCTGCCCAATTCAGATCAAGTCCATAAGTTCGATATTAGCACATATTTCTGATGCCAGTCTATAACTCCCTCCTTAGATTCACACAACACTTGCAATGATGCTGACTGCAGAAAGAGCACAGGTCAGTGGGTGGAAAGTCTGTGGATCCAGTGGTGGTGGAAGCATCTCAGCATTGGTGTGGGTCTCCATGTGGTTACTTCAGCTCCAGGAATCTGGCTCCATCAGTACAGTACCACGTGGCTTATCATCAGGAATGTCCCACAGGGAGATTGTGCCTCCCGCTTCCAGAGAAGAAGACAAGAGTTCCCAGAATCCTCAGGAGAAAGAAAACAAGAGTTCCCAGAATCCTCTCTGAGAATGCCCACACAGAGGCCTTATTGACTATGACCTGATTGACAGGCTAGACGCCACCCCCTCACTCAAGTTAATGGGAATTGCCACAGTACTGAGCTAACTGTGATCCCAACTGAACATTTTACGGATAAAGTTCACATAGAGGCCCCTCAGCAGAAAGGACTAGTGATCAGCTTTAGAGAAACCACAGCATTGAAAAACCCTATGGAACACAGTCCTATTCTGACACCTGTGTGTGTGGCAGCAACTGGTTACCACTGCTTTGCGCTGTTGAGTTGGAATCTCCCAGGTGATATTTTTGTGCCCCTGCAGATCACAATCACTGCCACTGGCAGTTGTCATTAGACCAGGGGTTCATTCTTGTTCCAATCAGCTATGCCCAGTGGAGTCAGTGTACAAAGCATAGGGTTTGTCAGTTAAATAATTTCCTGTCTGCTTGAGAAAGGTAAAATCTAGTCTGTCAGTCAGACTTCAGCTTGATGATCTCATTTGTAGGCATGGTGGAGATAAATAGCTCACTGGAGACCAGACCCACTCTCTCTGCCTTCCCTGTCCTGCTGTTGAGACACTGAGGTATTTGGAGGAGACACATGGAGACCCGCCCCAGCGTTGAGATGCTTCCCTTGCTACTGGATCCATAAGATCTTCTATTCACTGACCTGTGATCTGCCTGCATTCGGCATTATAGTATGCCCTGCATGAGTCTAAAAGGAATTTATGAACTAGTCTTGGACATATGGGCTAATGTAAGACTTATGGACCTGATCTGGACTGGACTGTTTGTATGTTTTCTCCATATACAATTGTTCTTTTATAAAAGTTCTTTGTTATAAACATATGAGTGTCTTTGAGTTTGTTTCTCTACTAAACCCAAACTAACCCAGGAGTGAGCATGGATAACTAGAACTCCCCAAGAGCTGATCAAATTCTCTGTCAAGTTTTCCATCTACCTGTCCATCTTTCTACCATCTCCCTATATCCAAATTTTCATATTTTGACACTGAAATATTGGGACTTGGCCTTTCTTGATTAAGATAAACTAGAGCTGTTTTAAAGATTGGGATCATACAGGTGAGCTTCTAAACATCTATGGGAAAATGGCATGGTAATTTGATTCCATTCTTCCAAGAAACCGTTTGAAGCTGTAATTACAGAGAGCAGGACACATCCTTCTAGATTCCAGTTCTTAAAATAAAATCCTTCATTCTATGATCTTTCACATTCGGAACACCTCTAAAAAAAAGTATTCTTTGTGGATCCACGCACGGGACAGCTCACAAAACTGCTTGTGAAATGTAACTGCTAAAAGAAAAAAGCAAGTGGCAAGGAGGAAAACAAGGATGCAGAAGAACTGAGTGAAAAGAGCATCACACAAGGATCACTATCTAAGTCTGACAAGAGGAAGGCATAGGCTAAAATGGCTTATCAGGGATTGGGAAAGGCTGGGTAGTCATTGATCTAATATAATGTGTATGAAACTCCCATCTGCACGACATATAAAAGAAACGGATGCTAGAGCCCCTGCCTTGGTTAAGCTGATATTCCAACAGGAAAGACCCAGGAGAAGGAATTGCAATGTTAAGTAAACTCTTCAGTGTGAAGTTCACAGAATGAGCTGAAGAGATTCATTCCCCTTGCCTTTGAAACCAAGAAGCAGATCGAGCAATCGTTCTGCAAATCAGACTTACGTACTCTCCACTCCAACTTCCACCTTCCATGCCTGCTTCTACTTGATTTCCCAAGTTCCGTGGCACCTGGCATGGCCATAAAACACAAAAGAAGCCTACTGCCATCTCTTCTATCTCATTTTCGATTTTCCTTCTTAGAATGAAGAACTGCTGCCATGAGGAACAACAGGCATCTTAGGAGTTCATGAGGTGGCAGACCACCTCATAGGCAAGAGCCTATTTCCCTAGGACAAATTCTCCAGATTTGAGACCATTTAAATCCTCTGATGTAGCTGTGGTTGCCCAGCTTCTGTATTCTGGGCGAATTCCTGACTTCACACCATGGTAAAGTGGACACGGCAGGACAGTTACTTGAATTTCTGTCTCAACTACCTCGCCATCTACATGGGTGGCTCTGCGTGAGCCACCAACACTTCCTGAAATGCTTCTGTGACACCAATTGTGGCGGTGATGTACTTGACATCAATTTCATGATTGGAAATCTAGGGGCGGAGTCTATCCTGTCAATCTGGAGATAGCCAATGAGACCTGTGTGGGCATGGCTTTCCCTGAGAATTCTGGGAAATCTTGCCATATTTCCCTTGTGGAAATGAGAGATCATCTCTCTAGTTGTTGGGAGATGCTTGACTGACAAGACCAGATGGCAGGGTCCAAGGAACTGGAGGAACTGAAGGAGAAGCCACATGGTCTTACCCTGATGGAACCAGACCTCTGAAGCTGGAGGAGCCACAGAGAGACCCCTGCCAGCACTGAGATGCTTTTGCTGCTTCTACTGCCACTGAACACACAAGACTCTGCACCCACTGGCCTATGACTTCATGAGTCAGAAGGGGACTTCTGGACTGGTGTTGGACATCTGGGCTAACATCGGATGTGGGACCTTGAACTGGACTGGGTTGGGATGCTTTCTCAGTGTTCCATTCCTCTTGTATAAAAACCATATCCTTATATCCATATGCATGTCTATGAATTCGTTTCTCTAGTCTACCCGGACTAACACACCAGTACAATATCTCTCTGAGTTTTAAAGTAGGTATTTTGTGTGAAAGTCTGGGGTTATCAAATAGGCCAGGAGAAGCTGACAGAAATGGCCCAAGCTGATGGATTGGAAAGGGCCGGAATCCTGTCTGAAATGTGCAAGACAAAGGCTCAATCTTGGAGACCTCTTCTGCTCAGGAAGGAAGTAGTCTTTAGCGTCTCGGGATGCAGATGCAGCATCAGTAGAGGAAAGAAAAGGAGGCTTCAAAAGGTTTGTCATGGAATTTTCAACGACCTGTTTGTCCCCTCATATTTCAAAAACTATAAAAGACATGGGTGACAAAATAATAATAATCTAGAAAATATCAAGGGAGCAGGAAGGGAGGGGGAAAGATGAAAAGCTTATGTCACGGGCTCAAGAAGAAAAGCAAATGTTTAGAGAATGATGACAGCAACAGGCATGCAAAAATTCTTGACACATGTATGTATGTGTGGATTGTGATAAGCAATGTACAAGGCCCCAATAAAATGATTTTAAAATAATGATAAAAAATAAAAGAGATGGGTGAATCTTTGTGTATGCATTCACAAAAAAAAAAAAGAACAGAAAGAAAGAAAAAGCAAAAATTAATACCATGTATGTGTGTGCAAAATACCAGGGAATTATTTTTTAATCCTTTTAATCAAAATACCATTTAATTGTTTTTAAATTATTTTTTGATCATACAACTTTTATCACAATCCATCCATACATCCATGGTGTCAAGTTCATTTGGACATTTTTGTCATCATCATGCTCAAAAATATTTGCTTTCTACTTGAACACTTAGAATCAGCCCCTCATTTTTACCACGGGATTATTTCATTTCAAATTAACATTGTTCTGGCACACAGTAGGAGAAGCGCTCTAGGGGATAGTTCATCCATACAGAACATAGTCCAGAACATAGTGGATGTGATTCTTCTCTCACATTCTCTCACGTTCCACTCCACTGACTGCCAGAAGGGTAAAGTCAGAGCAAATACACGTTCTGAAATAGCAGCTACCAAACTCCTAAGCATGAGTCCTCAAGACTATGGCCCGCGGGCCACATGTGGCCTGCCGAGGACATTTATCTAGCTGCGGGGTGTTTTTGCCACCACTGTAGTCCTGCTTAGCAGCCAACTCATCCTGGACCTGCAGTGAATTTGTTCATAGTTGCTGTTGTTGTTGTTGTTGTTGTTGTTGTTGTTGTTGTGTGTGTGTTTAACTATAGTCCAGCCCTCCAACGGTCTGAGGGACAGTGACCTGGCCCCATGAGTCCTGCAGTGTTGTCACCTCCTAGTCAGAAGGCAGGCACATGGCCCTCTGCTGTGGCATCTGGACTGGGTCAGCAGGGCACACAGAACCCAGTGAGTGTGTCTTTGACAGGCCCCTTCCTCAGGGGGCAAAAGCAGTCTTCTACAGAGTTCGGGCTTCCTCACAGACAGGCCAGCAAGACACAGGCCCGCACTTGGCTTCATGTTCTAGCTCCCCCGAGTTCTTGTTCCTCTCAAAATTCAACTCACATCACCTGTGTGGGGCTGTGAGTCTAAACATAGCAGGCCCTGGTCTGCCTTCTCCTCCTCCCACCCCTTCTCACACCCTCTCCCAACTTGAGAGCGAAGTGAATGCGCTTTTCCAAATATAGATTTGCAGCCAGTGTGTGAGCCCTTCTAATGAGCCCGGGTAATTGCGTCTGCCGTTTTCCAAAATGAAGATCAACCTCTGAAGAGCAGCTGGTTTGTTCTCCTCTCCTCCCTCTGTGGCGGCCCTGATCCGATCGCTGTGAGGCAGTCAAACCCCAGCCTCGAAGGCCTCTTGGAGAGAGCAGCCGTGGGAGATGGCGGGCGGAATGTGCTGATGGTGGGGAAACAGCCGTGCCACTGGAATAAGAGCGCTATTGTGTACATTATTATCTTTAATAGAGGAGGAGGAGGAGGAGGGAGGGGAGAAGAGGGGAGGGGGGTCTGTTTTCACTTTTGACTTCTAACATGGCCCATCATTTGATGTGCTTATAGATGAAGCTGAGACAGGACAACCAAGATTTCAGATGATAATGGCAAAAATGTTTCTACCTTCCTGGCTTTCATTTTGTTTTAGGTTTTTTTTCCCCTCTCAAAACTCACTCCAAAATAACAGAGAACAAGACATCCCAACAACATGCTCTATAAGGCCAGGCGACAACTGGAATTCAGAAGCTTGGGATAGGAAGATGGAAAGCAGATGGAGGAATGGGAAGGCACTTGGCTCCGAAAAGTCAAACTTGAGAGTCTGAGGGTGATGACAATGTGAAACCAGCCTCTTCTGCCCCCTGTCGAGGTGTTATATATGTCGAAACTCCTGAGCCCTTGGGCAGTGCCTGCTAACCAAAAGACTGCCAGTTCAAGTCCTTCCAGAGGCATCTTGGAAGAAAAGCCTGGCGATCTCCTTTGCCCCAAAATTAGCCACTGAAAACTCTATGGGCTCAGTTCGACTCTGACATACATAGGGCTACCATGGGTTATAGTCAATAGAAACAGATTTTTTATATCTAAAAACTCCCACCCTCAAGTCTAGTCTGACTCAGAATGATGCTAATGAAACATACATTGCCCCGGAGTTGAGGTTGACACATTCTGATCCTATGGGACAGAGGAAAAATGCCCCTGTGGCCTTCTTGGGAGTAGAGGGCCCCATCTTTCTCTCGAGGAGTGACTGGTGTTTTCAAACTGCTGGCCTAGCGGTTGACAGCCCAACTCATAAATACTACACCACCTAGAGCTCGTAGGGAAACATAACACTGCTGCTTTGTGTTTCTGAGGCTGTAAATCTTTATGAGATCAGACAGCTCCATATGTCTCCTGAGGAGCAACTGATGAGTTTGAACCTCTGACCCTGTAGTTAACAGTCTGACAGAATGCCACCAGGGCTTTATATTCAGGTATGTTTATATACATATATGGGGGGGTGTACAAAAAAGAAAGAAAAATCTCTGCTGATGTGAGATAATACCTAGTTCCACCAGGTCAGACTGTTAATCAAGCTTTCTGAAAAGACTTCATCATGGTGAGCAATAAAAAAAGATCTGATTTGTGGCAAATGAGGGACTAGTTTTGCCACCGCAGCAATGCACCTGCTTATACAGTCATCTCGGCGCACCAGTTTTAACAAAAGCCCAGCATGCCTCTCTTGCCGCACGCACATTACTCACCTGACCTCACTCTGAGACTTCCTCTTGTTTCTGCAAATGCAGAGGGACAAGAAGGGACTGCAATTTGACGACCTGGCAGAGGTAAAGAAAAAAAAATGAGGGAGGTCCTGTCAGCCTTCCAAACAGATGAGTTTGAAAAAATGTTTACAAGAATGGAATCACAGATTGACTAATGCATTAAGTGTAATGGAGAGTACTTTGAAGGTGATAAGGTTATTTTGTTAAAAACTATTGAAATCGTGTGTATTTCCTCTTAGATGTACTTAGTTTACTGCTGGTATCACTATCATTGGAGCCATGATTATGATACTTTACACAAATAAAACACAGCGACAAAAAACAAAGATGAAGGTTACAACACATGAGCACAGGCACTGTGTGTTGTCTGAGCAAGAGCAGTGCTCAGACTGACGTGTCACTCCTTTGTGTCAGCCAAGACATGACATGTGACATGTGACTCATTCGTAAACCCGTGGTTGTCAACCTTCCTCATGCTGCCACCCTTTCACTCCTTCCTCATGTTGTGTGACCACCCTCCAACCATAAAAATATTGTTGCTGCTATTTTATAACTGTCATTTTGCTACTATTCTGAATTGGGTGACCCCTGTGAAAGGATGGTTTGACCCGCAAAGGAGTCAGAGCCCACAGGCTGAGAACCACTGCCCTAAAGGCTTTTTCCAAGTGAGAGTTTTTGATTCATCTGTTGAGCAACAGAGCAGATTTTATGTTGAACCTTGTTGTTTGAGTTATGGGAAGTCTGAACTTAGAATTGTTTGACAACCGAGGTGTATATCTCACTCAAAATTCATTGTCATGGAGTCAATGCTGACCCCTTGTGACCGCCTGTCTACAGGAGTAGAAAGCTCAGTGCTTCTGAGGAGCTGATAGTGGTTTCAAACTGCCAACCATGTGGATCACAGCCCAACATATACACATACTCCACCAGGGCTTCTCAGGTGTATATATATATGCATGCACATGTGTAAATCGATATTATATCCTCATGTGTGTGTGTGCATACAGAGAGACAGAATCAGAAGGTGGATTTTAAGTGAACCTGAACCACAAATCTCTTGATTAGCCCCTTAGCACGTAGCCGTTTGTCCTACCCAGACACCATGCACTCAGTAGATCACAACAACAAAATTCTTCTCCAAAGCGCTCAAAACTTAAAGGCCCACATCTCACAGAGGCAGAAGCAATTGAGTCATTGAAAGCAACCCCTAAGGCAAAAACACAATCGTACCTGCTATCATTTGTACATCTCTTGGTGGAGCCTGAGTCTGTATAGTCTCTTATGCAACCCTCACAGCAAAAGCAAAATGTGTTATTTTCTTCCTTGTATAGAAGCAAAAAAAATATGTAAAGTTCAGAGGGATAAAGCAATTTGTCCCTGGTAACAGAGAGAATATTGAGAGGCAAAAATGGAGATACAGAGCAGAAGTAGAACTCAGCTAGGAATGTGAAGTTAAGAAAGGTTTTAGTGAGACAGAGAAAGAGCTCCCAGGAGAGGAAGGAAGAGCAGAGAATGGGGTGGGGGCCATCTTGACCTCTCAGGTGAGTTCCATGACTTAACAAGGTAGGTCAGGGAAGTCACACCTGGCAGTGAGGCCGTGGGACATATACGGGGCTTAAGCCAAGGATGTGTGTACTGATCAGAGGAATGATGCTTTGTGATGCTGCAGTTGCAGGGACTGAGTCAGGATATGTTTTGTGAGTAAGTCATCTTGTTTTTTGCAGACTTGCTTCCTGGAACACTGAGGGCAAGGTGTGCACAGACCTGATACGGAGAGAGACGCTCCTCGGATTGCTGGAGGCAGGGACTGCAAAGTCCAGCTCTAGCCTTGAGAGGCAGAAGGAAGGGGCCACAAAGTCCAGCAAGCTATCTTTTGGGAGAGCTAGGGAAAGTGGCTGCATGATCTGGACCCAGCCCAAACAAATATGACACAGAGCCTATATATATTCATGTTTCTCAAGGCTGCTTTCTGTCCACCAGCCCCGCCTTCTCCATGATGACCCAAGTAATGAGTACCACGTGTGCCCTTGGTGATGTGCCAGCCTGCCTGTAATTGGTAGGGGTGATTGCAGAGATTCAGCAGGACTTGTTGGGGCTCTGCCTTAGCCAGGCTCAGCCACAGTAATCAGGTCGCTCTGTTGCCTTGAGAAGTCTTGCAGGAAATACAGTCTGACTAACTCTGCCCTGGCCTTTCTCGTCTGAATCTGGGGTGCTTGGGAACCTCCTGCTGGGATGGGGGTGCACTCAGAAAGTGAATCCATTGAGAGTCACCATGGTGAACAGTCAACAAACAGGCCGGCCTGTCTGCTGAGGTGGATGGGTATAAAGCCAACGATACCTTCCAACACGCCCTTGTTGGCTACTTCCTGCTATTTCCCTTCACCACATCGAGCAGGTATCTACGGTTGCTTTCCCTCCCCCCCCCCATTGCATCCATTGGTCACCATAAGCACCCACGCATGGGGGAGTCCTGGTCAGAAGAAGACAAAGCATCCTGTGTGAGAAGAGCAGACTACAGCCTGCCGTGTGTCTTCTCGAGCTTGTGTACACTTTCTGTGGTTCAGAAATCCATCATCAGAGCCTTGGGGCGAAGTTGCTGTGTAAGCCACCCCTGTGTTGGGCACTTGGAAGGTGAAAAAGACAAAGAGCGCAGTGTCTTCCCTCCAAGAGCCACGATGGAGCTGGAGAACTCTCACATCAGCATGACGGGAGCTCCCAATGGCACACAGTGAAGAGTGCATTGAAAGGTGTGCTCAGTGTCATCAACGAGGCGCTCAATGTCTGCGTATGCTTCTGACTCCTCCGTCCAACTGTGAACTACTTAAAGGATGGGTGCTGTTGCTGTTTCCTCTGCTTTTATACTTCCAGTGTGCTTTTGCCTCTTTCCCCTAGTTTTATAAGTTTTGTTGTTGTTGTTTTTTATAGTTTGCAATTCTTGTCTTATTATAAATTTTCTGGGTGTAAAGGCTGGTAAGCCATTCTGAATCAGTGAATGAACGAATCCGTCAGCAAGTCAGAGAATGTTTGGAAGGAGCCCTGCATAATTCTGAAGCTGTTGAGGGGAGGGGCCACCCCTGAGGAGATGGGACTGCCGGTGGGCACAAAGTTGCCACGCTGTGACTCTCTAACACCAACTGGAACTTCCAGAAGACAAGACAGCCCCTGGAAGGAGAGCCTTGAGAGTGAGCACCGCAATCAGGCTTGCGGCAAAGAGAATGAGGTAGATGATTCGCTACCATGGGGACATCCAGGAAGCAAGTTAAAAGGAAGCTGCGAGTAAAAGAAGTATCTAGAAACAAATCTATGATCTGGTGCAGGTGCTGTTGCTACTGAAGCTAAATTCCTCTCTGGAAAAGACAGAACTTGTATGAGGCCTTTCTTTCTACTCTAGGTCATTCTAATTATTAATAGCTTTCATTAACACCCCAGGCAGCTGCAACACTCTTTACCAGCAATCAAAGGAGATTTCAAAGGTGCGAAATTCTTTGTTGGCATTGAAAACAGCAGAGCCATAGGTTCCACTTTCACGAAGCTATCCAGCCATCAGGACCAATGCAAGCTCTAAGGTTTCTTTTTAGACAGGCTGCTATGGTGGAAAAGGTGAAAGCATGCTTAATATAATCCAACCCTATCATTCCACAAGGAACCTCAGTGGTACATAGGTCAGTGGTTTAAATCTGCCATCCACTCCATGGGAGAACAAGGCGTAGTCTGCTTCTGTAGTGACCCCAGCCTTGGAAATCCTATAAGGTAGTGATACTTATAGGATTTATGATCCTATAAAGTATGTATACCCACACACATATATAATGGATTAAGAG
Organism: Nesogale talazaci; assembly: GCA_004026705.1. Lineage (NCBI taxonomy): Eukaryota > Metazoa > Chordata > Mammalia > Afrosoricida > Tenrecidae > Nesogale > Nesogale talazaci. The sequence continues at coordinate 51,903 of PVJH01014375.1, forward strand.
CTCAAATCTAAGCCTTCTGGTTTGAAGTTCAATATTTTGTTTTGTTTTGCTACTATACCTGCAGAGAAAGAAAGTATACACTAAAGACAATGAAATCTGAATGGTTTGCAGAACTCCATGTGTTTCTCAGTTTTAATGGTTGGGGGTGTTGAGAACTGGCTTAATTAGATCTTTTAATTTTCCTAGCTATGATTTTATAGCAAGAGAAATACTGGCAATGGGGGTAGTAATGTGGATTAAATTAATACAGTTTTGTATCAAATGACCACGCTTCATGCAATTTTAAATTCAACCTGGAGCCGGGCTTAGCGTCTACCAGACGTTGTAGGAAGCAGACATGAATTACAAAGGAAGATCATTGTGTTTTGGAAAGGGGCTTAAAAAACATTGACCCGATTTCGAAAGCACTAAAGGCAACAAAAACAGATGACAAGAAAGTTTGAAAAGAAACATACCAGTAAACTGTCAGAGAATAAAAATTATTCACATTGGAGAAGGGAAAGCCAAAGAGTCTATCGTGTCTGGGAGCATGATTTCTTAATGGAGCTATGTTCTGGTAGGATGAGAGAACAAGAGCAGATCTTTCAGAGTCCCAGGAGAGGGCTGAGGGAGGAGGAAGGCAGAAACAAAACATAAATAAATAAAACCCATTTGAAAAAGATATACAGATGTCAATAAACGTGTGGCGGGGGGCGGGGGGGGAGTCCCATGAGAGATTTGAGGGTATTGTTGTTGCTAAGTACCAAGCACCAGTGTGGTGGTTCTGCCTCACAGCATTCCTGATGTCGAACAGAATGAAAAATCACCCAGTCCTGCAGCACCTCCCCATCATTTCTGTATTTGAGTTCACTGTGCCCTGCCTTCCACCCTAGAGGGGGCATCTTCTTTCAGTCCAGCACCAGAGCCAGTGTTACTCTGTTGTGGTCCACAGGACTTTTATTGGCTAACATTTACAAGGCGATCTCCACCCATTGACTCCTAAATTGACAGCTGTTCACCTGAATGACTTTGCCAGATCTAAGCTGTTGCCCTCACTTGCAGCATCACAGCCACACAAAAGCCATGTCACCGACAGATTAGGATTGCTGGGAGAGAGTCTGTGAATTGAGATGATGATACGTGTCTTTGAGGATCTGTGCTTTCACATGAGAAGGTTAGAGATGGTGCCTGTCCATCGCGGACTCAAATGGTTCCTGACATCTCTTATGACTTCATTTTATCTGGAGGCTGAAAGAGGAGACAAATTAACTGGGGGTTTTGACATGAAGTCCACTGCCAAATAGTCAATTCTGACTCCTGGTGATTATATCTAAGGTTGCTGAGGTTGTAAACCTTTACCGGAACAGATAGCCTCATTTTTCTCCCCAGGATCGAGGGGTGGGTTTGAACCACTGATATGTGGCTCGCAGTCCGACGCTGACTCAACAGTGCCCCCAGGGCTCCAAAGATAAATTAAGGAAGAGGAGAGGAAATAGAATGGCCTGGGATAGCTTTTCATTGCATATATTATAAGAGGCTTGGCCGCCTACCTAGACAGCTAACCAGAAATCCAGCTGTTCTAAGTCACTAGTTACTTGGAAAGTTTTGTACTCATGTTTCATGTGTTGGAAACATATAGGACTTACTCTGTCCTACAGAGTTGTCGTGAGTCACCAGTGACACCATGACAGGGAGTTTGTATGTTTGTTTGGTTAGCTGGTTGGTTTTGAGAGGCATGCAGACATGGTACCTGGGGTTGTATCTGGAGCATTGCCTAAGGCCTTACAAGATACTGCTACATGTTCCGAGGAAACACCCTCCCCACCCATCATTCCCTCTAGATCAGCCATTCTCAACCTGTGTGTTGTGACCACTTGTGGGGGTCGAATGGTCTTTTCACAGGGGTCACCTGATTCCTAACAGGAGCAAACTTATAACTATGAAATAGCAATGAAAATAGTTTCATGGTTGCAGTTCACCACAACATGAGAAGCTGTATTGAAGGGCGGCGTGAATTTAGGAAGGTTGAGAACCACGGTTCTAGATCTACAATCAGACTTCAGTCACAGAAAGTCCCCAAAGCTGAAGTCCAGGTGATGACACATGAAGACATGTGCTATACTTCTAAAGACTAGCTAGAGATTTCTAATAGTTATGAACAAAAATCGAGAGAATATGTATGGGAATGATTATTAAGGGTGTGGGATAATGCTTGGAGGAACATTTGCTTGGACCAGTCTGAGTTTTATTTATATGGGCCCACTAAGTACAGATTTTTCATTAAATGTTTCAACTAGAAAGGTGAGGAGAGGGTCTGATCATTAAGTTGATTGATTCACTGAAGCATGAGTTGTCCATTGAAGTACCAGACCTATCGTAGTATGCTACAGGCAAAGTGTGGCAGTCACTAATCTGTGTCAATTTCAGCACTGGGAGTGTAGGAGTGGAGTCTACCCTGTCAATCTGGAGACAGCCAATGAGGCCTCTGTGTGGGCATGACTTTCTCCTGAGAATTCTGGGAAATCATGTGTGTTTCCAAATTGGAGGAGAGAGACTGGGCTCAATCTCTTGGAGATGGTCTACTGACAAGACAACAGGGCAGCTAGACCCTGAGTCCTGGAGACTGGAAGAGCCGGAGGAGAAGCCACATGGGCTGACTCTGATGGGACCAAACCTCTGAGGCCGGAGAAGTCACAGAGAGACTTCTACCCATGCTGAGATGCTTCGACCACCACTGGAAACTACTGATGGTACCTGAGCCCCAGAAATGAGGAGCCATGGGGAGACCCCTGCCAGCACCAGCATGCTTCTACTGCTGCTGGACACACAAGACTCTGCATATCCACTGACCTGTGATTGTACTGGTGTCATTGCACATGCTTTGTTAGTTGGAAGGAAACTTTATAGTCTTGTATCGAACACATGGGCTAATATCAGACTTATGACCTTGGACTGGACTGGGTTGGGATGTTTTCTCAATGTTCCATTCCTTTTGTATATAGACCTTTCTCTTATATCCACATGTGTGTTTATGGGTTTGTTTCTCTAGTCTACCCAGACAAACACACAAGGCATCTAAAAGGTTAGGGAAATTTGCATGATAGAGTGGACTTGCCAGAATAAACCCATAGACCCACAAATGGAGTTCCCAGAGACATGTCATTACCAAAATAGAAAGAAAAAAAAGTTGTAAAGAAAGCCCCAGCATCTTTGAAGATTTCTATAATTGTTATTTTATATCAATTAGGCTTGACAAGGGAAATTGTCCTAAGTGAATGAAGACACTTTTTTTGCAATGAGGTTTATTGGCCTCTGTTGGGATAGGGGATCAAATGACACTACTCCATTGACAAAGACAAAGCAGGCATGGATCTCAACTTCATCATGCTAATGCCAACACCTAATAATTCTATAGGACAGGATAGAACTGCCCCTTGTGAGTTTCCAAGACTGTAACTCAACAAGAGCAGAACTACTTTCTTCATCCTGAGGAATGACTAGTAATTTCAAATTGCTGACTTCATAGTTAGCAGCCCAACTCATGACCCCCACACTACCAGGACTTCTCCAACCATATTGGATAACAGAGTTAACCTACTCATCTGCATATGCATGGAAATGTCCTTGATTGCAGCCCCCCCCCCCCAGACATTCTACAGGGAAAAGACATAGTGATCAGTTTCTGTGAAGATTTACAGACTTGAAAGCCCTGTGGGGGCAGTTCTACTCTGCCCCATGAGGTCACTGTGAGGAATCAAGTTGCCAGTTACTTAAATAATCATCCAACTCAACCACAAAACTCTTGCTAGTTTCCCAGATGCCTAAGATTTCTGGGAAATGTAGTGTCAGTTGTTACACTTACTTTCAGGAAGAAGGCAGTGAACAACTGAGGCATCGTCTCTCTGGGACAGACCCTCTCTTATCTTCCTGTTGTTTGTACGTTTTTTCAGACCATACAAAATCAGTAGATGGAAAACTCAGCTTCAAGCTGGTGAGAGATTCTCTTGTAGCATCTAGGAATTTAGCCTGAGTGGTTAATGACAATTTGAAATATTTGATGGCACACGAGTCTCTGTGGACTGACTGTTTAATTTGCAGTCCAGTCTCAATTCTCTGACTGCATCCCTGGTCTCACCTGCTCCTTGTAATCTTCTGTTTCTATACATGAATCTTTCAAGAAGGGGACATACTGATGTTGTCACACCTATAGAATTCAGAGATGACCAAGAGGCCACAAAGTTTCTTTGAGTGTAAGCTATTGAATGAACATTCTTTGACTTTTTTCGTCACAGTCTAAGAGTAGCTGTGGCAGTCATATTTTCATGCCAATTTCATGATTGAGTGTGGAGGGGTGGTGTCTAGCCTGTCAATCTGGAAATAGCCAATGGAACCTCTGTGTGGGCATGGCTTTCTCTGAGAATTCAGGGAAATCTCGCTATATTTCCCCCATGGAAGTGAGAGGCTATTGACTCAGTTCCTTAGGACTCTTGACTGATGAGACAACATGGCAATATGCTGATAGAGTCTGAGTCCTGGAAACTGGAGGAGCCACATGTGCTTACCCTGATGGAACCAGACCTCTGGGGTTGGAGAAGTCATATGGAGACTCCTGCCAGTGCTGAGATGCTTGGGAGGCAATGGGGAGACCCCTGCCTGCACAGAGATGCTTCTGGCACTGATACACAAGACTACACCCACTGGTCTGTGATTGTCCTGGCATCATTGCATGTGCTTCATGAGTCTGAAGAGGACTAATGGATTGGTATTGGACAAATGGGGTAATATCAGACTTATGGACTTGGATTGGACTGAGTTGGGATGCTTCCTCAATGTTCCACTCCTCTTATATATAAACCTCTCCCTTACATACATATGGATGTTTAAGAATTTGTTTCTCTAGGCTCCTAACACAATAGCCATGCCTAGTATCACTCAGGCTGGGAAAGTGACAACCTCTACTGATTTACATGGGAAAGTCACCAAAAACATTCTGTACAACCTCTCTCAGGGCTCTTCCACTGTTGTTAGGGATCATTAAGTCAGTTCCAACTCATTTCAATCCTATCCAGAATGGAATGAAACACTGTCCTGGCCAATGTCCTAGTCACTATTACAGTCATGATTGAAACTGTTGTTGAAAGTAGGGTGTCAA